>JABMCL010000871.1:142500-175000 GCA_018857735.1 Alviniconcha marisindica
AGACAGTGCTCAAACTTTGCCTTCCTTCAAGTCAGCTCAAGACTCACCTTTTCTCTGTTTCTTACTCCTAACACATCCATCTCCAGCCTGCCTCAAGTAAATCTGTGTGTGTGTGTGTGTGTGTGTGTGTGTGTGTGTGTGTGTGTGTGTGTGTGTGTGTGTGTGTGTGTGTGTGTGTGTGTGTGTGTGTGTGTGTGTGTGTGTGTGTGTGTGCGTGCATGCACGCTCATGCACACAGGCATGTGGGCATATGTGTCTATACTGATTGGCATGGGTGTACGTTTGTTGACAAAAAAAATTAGTATATTAATATTGTGTTTTGAATCAGCTGTTTCTATCTTGAGTATGAAATATATGCACCTAGGGCTCATTTGAGGAGGGCACTCTAAGACCCCACTATTATTATTATATATTACTATAATAATTAAATTCACCAAGCATATTTTGACTTCCATCAAGTTGTGCTGTTTTGACAACAGCTTTGTTTTTGGTTTTTGTTCATAGGGGTTCAGTATCCTGTTCCGAAGGAAATGAATCCACAAAAAACGAGAAACAAAGTGAGGAAAAATTGATCAGTTCGAGTCAAAGGAAACACACACACACACACACTCACGCACACACATGCATGCACGCACGCACCACCACACACACACACACACACACACACACACACACACACACACACACACACACACACACACACACAATTTTTGTATATGCAGCAACCACACACACACACACACACACACACACACACACACACACACACACACACACACACATGATTAGTTGTTTTTATTTTGAGTTATGATACTCAAACGTTTTGTAAAAAACGTTTTGATTCGTGACCAATAATATGTAGAAATTGTATGACGATTATCATTATCTGTGGGGGAAAAACAACTCATCATTAGGCTGAATAACATTTCTACTGATCAGCTACACCTAGTTATTAAGCCATCCTACTTCTGCAAAAGGGCGACCATTTCTCCACAAATTTTTTTTATTCTGTTAGTTTTTGGTCAATACCAGACATCTGGATGCAAGTAACGTTGGTCTACATCAGTAGAATCCGTCTATTACTGAGTAGCCTGTACGTCTCTCTCAGTGCAGGGAAAATGCCGGTGTTGCGAGTGAATCACGAAGGCATAAAGGCATTTTTAGAACGACTTTGGTGTGAAGATGCTTGATTACGGTAACACGCACACACCTTCTCGTGATCTGACTTTTTACAGAAATATCAATAGCCGAAACGTCCAAGATAGTAGTAGGCTACTATTCTCGAGAAATGCAGACGACATTGTTAGCTATGCCTGTGCGCATGCGCCGATCAATGTCCTGCTAGTCCGCCATGCTTGCTTCGGGTGTGCGATATTTACCACGCTGTTTCAGGCGCCTTTCAGCCTGTAGGCCGCAGTTGGCGAAAACTAAGGCAAGTGGAAGACCACATGGTTCATCATTCATTCACGTCTGCTACTAGATTTGTGTTTTTAAAGTCTTGTATTCATATAATAATGCAGAAACTTCACCTTATCATACTACGTTTTATTACCGCTCACAACTGCCAGCGCAATTCCTTCACAAAATACCAGCGAATTTTATAGCTTTCATTCATCAGAAAAGTTGAATATGCCTGTATTGTTTTTAATAAATTGCCTACGGGTTGAGCAAATTCTAGGGTGAGGGGGAATTTTACGTAGTTTACTTGATAACGCAAAGGTACCCCACGTTACAAGTTGTGTGACACTTTTGACCTTCCAGTAACCGAAGCATATTTTATTCAGAAACAGGTGCATAGCTTACTTTTGCAAACTGACTAACCCGACGATTGCGGCGCAAACACGCTCATCGTTACATCACTTTTGCCGTTGTTTGGCCTTGGTCATTTTTCAGCATAGATTGGATTTTTTTGAGGTCACACATCTTGTTTCTGTGGGAGATAACTCTCCCGGTCACACACTTCCGGTTTATGTAGGTGTGTCGTTTACGGCCAATCCCCTTTCCAGCATGGTAATATGACTACAACATGATGTAGCGTATCACCAACAGATTTCAGCTGTCATGTAGCATGCTCAGCTGCACGTAGCATACTACTGCTACACGTTTGTATCGATTGAGTAAAAGGCAATAGTGGGTATCTAATCCAGGCCATTTCACCAAATGCCTCATTGAGTCATTCAATCAAATACCCACCAGTACAAGAACTCTTTCTTTGTCCGTACCACTATGTGAGCCGGTTTGGCCTAGCGGTAAGGCGTTAGGCTAGTAAGCGGAAGGACCTCGGTTCGATACCGCTTCGGCTCTCCTTTTCAAAAAGGTTGTGGTTTGTGGACACTGTCTTGTCACTTTGTCCATCACATCCTACTGAAACATTAAAATGGCTCTCATCGCTGCCCATCTTAATGCAGAAGTCATTCTGGTGGTGACAGTGTAGCGATAGGTATATAATCTTCCTCTCCCCCCACCTCCATACCCCCTTGCCCCCTTCTCCCCGTCCCTAATAAGCCGTACGGTTTCTGTGGACGTTAAGCACCATGTTTACTTACTTACTTACGTACCACTAACAGCTGGAACCACCTCAGTGATGACCACGTGAAGGCCCCCACACCCTTCCCATTGCATTTATGATTTATGCCTAAAGTGATGCCTTGAGATTGCTGTTGAAACTTGAATCATCATTGTCACCGAGTGGCATCACCAGCAACAAAGAAGCCACATTTTTAATCAGCATTATTATTACTCTAACAGAGCTAGGATGAAAGAACAAAAGCTATTGTGTCACCATTCATCAGTTCATCAAAAATTTAAAATCACATTTGAACTTAAAGTCTTATGTGTAGACTTGGTTTATGAGGTCAAATACATACTAGTACTGTAGTAGTAGGCTTGGCATACCAAGAATGGGTAGTAATTAAATACAAGAAATGTTAGTAGTTTTCTGTTCCTCATACGAGCCTGTGTGGTGTTTGATGGCATACAGTTACACGACAGAACATGGTCAGAATCATCATCATCATCACCAGCTACTAGCCATGAAAATCTGTTATTTCTTGTAAAATGTTGGGTGTTTAGTTTTTATTGCTGTTGATGTGGCACGTGATTGTGACAGTGTTTATTTCTCTGTACTGAGTGATGTAGTTGGTCCTGTGGCCATAGACTGGCTACTTTCACTTTCAGACAGCATGACTGTAGCCATGTAGGCTTGCTTTCCACTGGATTTGATGATGTAGATGGACTTGTGGCCAAATACTGGGCGATATCAGACTCGGGGAAACTGAGTCTTTGACTGTTATCAGGCGTTCAGAAAAATGAAAGAGGCAGTTGCTTGTCCTGCCATTGTGGAAGCATTCCTAAAAGTAAGGTGAATGAAAATGCAATAATTGCAGTGCATTAAAAAAAAAAAAAAATTGTACATGGATGCAATGAAACTGTCAGTCACAGCAGTGATGGAGGTAAGATATAACTGATTTAAGCATGACAGCGCCGAGTTTTGACCATATTGTTAATCCCAACTTACTAATTAAGTCAGTAATTATAATACTATGACTTGAAGTCTAAACATGCTAAACTTTGATGCTTCATCAACCGTTCCTGCCGTGTACCTATTGTAATTGTTGACAAGTTTGCTACTGGCTACAACTAGTACAAGGTTGTCACAAGAGTTCCAAACTTTGGCAGGCAATGGTGAATGCAGTTACAAACATACACAATGTGGGAATTTATTGTATGTTCAGAATGCAGAATGTTTGCTAACTGGTACCAGTAAAAATTTACCAGTCCCCAAGACTAACACCCCCACTTTTGTTTTGTTTTGTTTTTCTTCCACTATCCAGCCATAAAATACCAGTGATACTGCTTATTCAGTGTATTTGTGTGTATGTGTTTGTCATGTGTGTGTGCATGCATTTTACTGTGCTGTGTAAACTGCAGTCCGAATAAGTATGCTCATTACTGTATTTTCATGCCATTGATTTGTGTGTATCACTATCACTGTATCAGTATGCATTGCATGTTTTTCTTTAAGTTGTAAAGTCCTTTGAGACTCTGAAAGCACTCTATAAATTCCTTTAAATCAGCACTTAAACTTGCCTTTTCCCAACATGATACTGGTGTGTGTGTGTGTGTGTTTGTGATGAGCAGGTAAAATCTGCTTTACTCTGCAATGCGCCTGTGGTTGCTTGTGTGTTTTGTTGTTTATATGTTGTTAATAAATAAGTAATTGCAAAGTGCTATGAGTATGAGCTCCTGTGAGAACTCAGAAAGGGTGCTTTATAAATGTACATTATTATTATTCAGTGACTTGTGTTTTAAACTAATTTAACGAAACACAAAGTGAACTACAGAAAAATCTATTGACATCATGTGTGATTCAGCCTGAAGTGACCCTGTTTGGTTAATGGATGTTGAAGCCAAAGAACATGTTTTATACATGTTATTAAATTGAATTTAGGTACAATTTACCGTTTGTTTAACTAATATTAATAAATGGCATTTTTTTTTATTGACACGTCTTACAGTGCTCTGAATTAATTTAACAATAATCTTAAACCAACTTCAGGCTTTGTATAATATATATATATATATTTACTATTTATGTGTCTTAGATGCATTTATTTATTACAAAGCACATGTTTCCAGTGATTCACTAATTGTACTATATAATACAGCATGTAATGATGTATTCAAGACATGCAAATGACATACACTGATACAGTTCCTGATGTGGCAAGAACTATTAAAGATGAGATGTTATATATTTTTTGGACATTGTGGAAACGCCTGATGATGCGTTTATTATGGTATCATGTTCATGTTGAGTTTACCTGTTTATGTCAGTTTTATGACTGCCCAGTTTGACTTTGACTGGTTTTAGGGCCAGAAGAGAATGTTTAAATCTCATTTCAAAATCTGTATACAGTACTGACACTGGATGTGTTAAGCCGCATCATGTTGTATTAATGCATTATAAAATACATGTTGTATGTCTTGTGTCATGTAGCATTACAATCGTACAAGATTTTAATTCAATCCAAACAAAATTATGAGAAAAGGCAAAAGTCAGTTTCATATTCTTGATGTCATTAGGACCTTAAATTGAGGTCAAGTTTGCCAAAAACTGGTATGAATGGCTAGAGTAGCTCATATAAATGGAAATGTCAGTTGTGTGACAAATGTTTGAAAGGTCTCGCCTAAACTGTGTGAAACATAAAGGCAAAGCCAATATTGAGGGTGTTTCTTTTTGTTTTGTTTTTGTTTTTTGAAGGTAAGAAGCGTAGTTTGTGTGGCATGGCTTCCCTTTGTAAACCAGTCACATAATTGTTTTAGCACAAAAGGTGTGTGGTTGTTTTTAAATTTCTTCTATGTTGAATGCGCGTGCGCGCCTCTGTGTGTGTGTGTGTGTGTGTAAGCATTTTATGTTTAGTGTTTTTTTTAGTCTGTTACAAAGTATTCAAAAACTATTCATGTTAAATATATTGAACTACAAAAATATATTTGTGTAGAGAATTGCAGACACATATAATACATTTATACACAATGCTGCAGTACATGTGGCAGGCTCATACTGCCTTGAACTCGTCATCCAAACTAGAAAGTGTTAACACTGTCAATACTGAGCATTGGCTTACTAACACTAACAGTAAGGACATTAGGAGCAAGGCTGTAGATGAGAGGCAGAGATGGGAAGGAGTGGAGGGTGGTTGGGGGTAGGGTGGGGGTAATTATTATGGACTGTAAATCCCCAAATGATCAACAGCTAGCAACAGGACTCTTCCTCTCTTATCTCCATGTGCTTAGCCATTGGATATTTGTCTCCCAGTCCCACCACATGTTGCCAGCACTCCACTTTAAGTGTCAGCCCAGCTCATTTCAAAGGTACTTGTGGCTGCCAGCATGTCATACATCGAAGACCAATGTCCTTTCTGTCCCACCACCAGTGAGCTGTAACCATTGTGCTTGGCAATAATTGACTCTCTGTTATTGAATGTGTCTCATTCTGCTGTTTGCTGACAGCTCTGTGTTGCTGAGGCATTAACTGAAATTAATGTTGTGAATTAGTGTGGTGTTTCTTCTTCTTTTTGTTTTTCCTTTTGCCCCCTTTTTTTCTGCGGTGGTCACGGTTCCTACCTCACGAAATGTTGTTGCAGTCTAGATTCAGTTCTGTTTGTTTCTCATATCTCCTTCAAAGGGATCCAATTTATTTCTTTGGCCAGATGTTGCCACTTTCAGCAGACCTGTATCTGTATGACAAACGGCATCCCATATTAGATTGGGCTCTTGCTGTGTACACTTTCCAGGGTTTTATCTCTTTGGGAATCTTCCCTGTTTGAAAATTTCAAGTTGTATAGCTGTGTGTTGTCATAATTTGCACACAGCATCAGGTCCGTTACATTCATTCTCATCGGTGGCTGTACCATAGCTTGTACTTGTACAGTTATAGGAAAAACTGGTTGTAAATTTGATGGCGCTGCTGCTTCTAAGGGGAGTGTGCATAATACAATAGCATCAGAGGAAGAGAGAGGTCATATCTTTTTAATGTGTAAACTTAATGTATGATACTTTATTTTGTGCTGTGGGTGGTATAATCATTTTCAGTGATTTCACTGTCTTACAGCTACAGTACTATTATTATAGTTGAGTTAAGAGGCCTATAACTAACTATATTGTAAGTACACAAGGTCACAGTGAAGTCATCTAGTACAATTCTTTGCTGCACTTTGGAGTCTTCTGTTCAATACTCAGCTAATGTGGTCTTAGGTGAATTAGGTATCGTAAAGAGACCAGTAATTGGCACAGAGAATCAGAGCATGCTTACATGCAAAATACTGGGATACTTTTAGACCTGTTAACTTTATTCTTTCTTTCACAGATGAACTGTTCAATTGTTTATCTATCAGCTATCATATATTTGGTAGTAGTTATTTTGTGTGTGTGGTGTTTGGTTGAGGTGTTGCATTTTTATGTGGAGTTACCCAGGTTAGGTAGTGGTAACTTTAGTTTTCCTGTCTCAAGACAGATGTGTAGTCGGTCATTAAAACAAAGTGGAATTTGCAGACTTTCAGAGTTCTGACACAGGAGATGATAGGGTACTGACTACTGGTTTTGTCACGTTCAGAGTACTTTTATAAAATGAGATTACTCTGTACTTGATTACAGAGTTCAGCGGAAAAGGAACACACGCTTTCAGAGTTTAAAATGGGGTTAGGGCAGTGCAACTGGGAAGGAAACATTTTTGCTTACATGGTGCTAAACTAGTGTAGGGGTCCTACAGCTTGGTGTCCCAACCTGGTAGCCATCTGTTAAATAGCCTAGAGCAAACTCTAGAGGTCAAGACATGGCAAGGTGGATTAGAAACTCCTCCACACTGCCACCATGCAGTGTTAAAGATCAAGTTAGGAGTTCGGGTAGCAAAGCCTTGTGAGCAAATTGAGATCAGACATCCAGGAGTCTTGCCTGCAGGTCCCGAGATGGTCCCACTTTACACTGCTACAGAGCTCTTCACTTGTCATCGAGACCACAAACAATTAGGACAGAGAGCTGGCAAAGGCCCGTCCTTGGAAGTATTCCAACCCAGTCTGTTTGCCCGGCTGCTTTAGGACTAAGGAACAGTAGGGTATGGCCCACATCTAGTGATCAGGTGTCCACTTTGGGGTGAAGGGGGGGTTCCAATCCAGTTAGATTTGTAATAGGGGCATGGTGATGGTTGGATGCACCCTCAGAAGTCCAAGACAGCATACTAAGAACAAAAACTTGGAACCAGTATTTTATTTTTAGTCATAACAAGCATACAACATGTCTGTGTTTTTGTTTTTCTTTCTTCTCCATCTTTTGTTTTTGTGTTTTTGTGTGTGTGGGTGTGGGTGACCCTGCTGTGCAGTTAATACTAGTGATAGGAGATAAACATCCAGTTAGAAACTCTCTTTCAGTCTGATCCTGAGGTGACCTAGCTCAGTAGCTGCTATGCAGTTGATATGATTTAAACATACCTGCACTCATTTGTCCCAACTTAAGAACAAACCCCAAAACAATAAAAGCTATTAAGTAATTGTCATTTTGTTTGCATTGACCATAAATTGTAGTTTGTACTCACACCACTATCTCCATATCTCGTACACTTTTAACTTTTGTTACTTTATCTGGTCTTAATAAATTAAAGTGCATGTTAAAGGGTGGGTGGGTGGGTGGGGGGGTAAAAAGTCTGTCATTGACTGTGTTTGAAATGGTTGGCTTTAGCTTTTAAAGATATTTGACATTATTTGTAATGCACAAAACGTAAGTGGCAGTTTGAGTTTGGAGCTATGCTTGTTCAGTGCAGCTGCCAAAGTTCAGGATGTACTTATAATAATTATATATATATGGAAAACAGCCGTCATTCAGATACTTTTTCACTGCCAAATGGTTACTTGACTCTTGTAACACAGCTTTGCTTTCATTTAAGTGTGTTTTTCAGTGAAGTTGAGCTTGTGTGTGTTCTTCTATCAGTGACACAATTAGAATGCACACTTTTGTTTGCCTGTACATTTGTATTTTGGGAAGGAGGTCAGATGTGCCCCCAAGTGGGTGGGCAGCCGGGTGTTTTCTCTCCAAACCCAGGAGAGATCACACTGTCCAAATTTGTCTCCACTTTGCCACTCTTGACACTGCACTGCAGGATGCTCAGACCATTGTTTGACTTAGAATTGCCTCAAGTTACATGGCTTAGCAAGATGTTCTGAGTTGAGCTGCAGAACTGAATGGTTACTTGTGTGTATTTTTACACTTTATTCATGCCCAGCACTCATTAGTCATTGATGTCAGGGGCCATTTTGCTTTTTTTTTTTTTTTTTGGGGGGGGGGGGGGTAAGTAAACAGTAGATGAGATGCTGAACAGTTTTAATTGAACTTGAAATAGTTTGTCAGCACTTATCTGTTCCCCGCCCCCAAAAAAAGAAAAGAAGAAAAAAAGAAAAGAGAAGATGGACCACACACACACCAGACTGTTCAGAATTAATGTTTATAATTAAGTATTTTATAAAACCTTTGTGTGATCATGTATATCCATGGACTAATGCCTTATGTTTGTTTCCTTTTGCAGGTTCTTCATAATGTAGAAGCTGAAATTACCACAGGTAACAAGAAACTTTATTTTCTCTTACCATTTCTTCTTCAACTGAAGCATTTTTGTTCCCCAAATATGTACAGAGTAGTACCAGTAGATACAGGGAAGTTGAGTAAACTTGACAGTAATTTTGGAATGATGTTGCAATGTTAGTGAACACATTTACAGTGAATAATTATTTTTAATGCTAAGTTATTGAATGTGGAGTTATTTTGACCAGTTTGATTCCACCACACACACGCACACACACACACACACACCACACACACACACACACACACACACACACACACACTCCTGAAATCACCCTAATTTCCCCTAACCTTAACATGCAATAGCAGCAAGTTTAAAACAAATGCGTGTACAGAATGTGATTTGAGTAGAGAGGCTGTGAAAAAGTCTTTGATTGCTAGACCACCTGAAGGCAGCTGTCTTCATTTTTGTGTACATTGTGTTGCAGGTAGTTCCTGTTGGCTGCAGGACTGCCACAATGGAGGCAGGCTGGCCAGGTGTGTTTTGCTAGTGAGAGCAGTAATCATGACTATGCTGCTGCTGATGGTTACACCTACAGATCAAATGTTAACATGCACATCAACATACACACGTGCTAATGATGACTATGCTGCTGCTGATGATTACAGATCAAATGTTAACATGCACTTCAACATACACACGTAATGATGATGACTATACTGCTGCTGATGATTACAGATCAAATGTTAACATGCACATCAACATACACACATAATAATGATGACTATGCTGATTACAGATCAAATGTTAACTTACACATCAACACACATAATAATGATGACTATGCTGATGACAATGAACACAGATCAAAAATAGAGTCAGTAATTTTTGTTATACCATGTAAGCAGCTTAGATGGCTGTCTAAACCAGCAACAAAATACACATTTTTAATTTAACTTCATACCCTGTTTTTGTTGTTGTTGTTGTTGTTTTTATGAATGATTTTTAGCTGTGTTATGCATTGCCATTGTCATCACTTCATTGCAAGAAAGTGCACTTCTCCTCCTCCTCCCTCTCAGTCTCATCTCCAGCCTTGTCATGACCATTAATCTTGCTCTTTTTTTTCTTTGCTTTTTTAATCTCTTTTGTTTTTATACAACTGGATTGGCAAAACAATACAAAAACTGTTAGCCCATGTGAAGTTTGCATTTGTTAAATCATCAAAGAAATCGTGATGCTGTGAAAAAAATATAGTCTTGCAGAAAGAAAACAAGAAAAGAGAGAAGTCTAAATAAACCATCTTGATTGTGTCAGAAAAGATAATTGAGTATTGCTGCCCATTGTCAGTTGTGAAGTTATATTCTTCAAGTTAAAATGGACATCCGCTTAGTTCTCTGCAGTTTCACACATGGGGGAACCCTGATATTCTGCAGTACAGTAGAAAGCAGTAAAAGCTGAATGAAGTCGGGCGTTATGCATAGGGCCCTCCCTCCATTGATTGGGTACCGTCACTCAAGCAGCTCACCATTGTTCAAGGAGCATTCTATAGCTCTTCATTTGCACCTCGGAGCGTTTGATGGGCTTTTATTATCCCTAATTGTTGTGCAGATAGCCTATGGAAATGATGCACTGTGTTTAGACATCATTTGCTTTCGCTTGCATTGCTGCCCAGAAAGAGTTGCCACCACGCTGATGGGACAGGGCCTGATGTAGGTTTTCTTTCAGACATTCAGGCGCTGCCTCTGGAGGATGCAATATTGCCAGGCCCATTACCTGCAAGGTGTGCGAATAAAGCGTGTTATCCCAGTCGCTGCGAATCATGGGCTGGAGAGAGGGAGAGGGGGCTGAGGAGAAAGAGAGAGAAAGCTGGGGAGAGGGAGAGAGAGAAGTGTTGCAGAATTCATTGCCTCTTTCCTGAGCGTCTCATTTGTAGGGCTAGATGGGCTTTTCATCTGGGTTAGTAATTGCAGGACTGGAAATCCCTCACGTTCCTGAGACAAATAGCCGTTTTTACACAGTGCCTATCAATCATTATCCAATACAGCTTGATGAAAAAACTTGGATGCAGTTGTTCCCTTTCTCTCGTCTCGTCAGGTTCTACGGTAGCTCAGTGGTCGCCACATTTCAGCCCTCAAGAGCGTTCCACTGTTCAGCTGCTGTGTGTAAGTATAGGGGATAATGGAATGACTGCTGTGTGTGTGTGTGTGTGTGTGTGTGTGTTGATACACAGGTCTGTTTGATTTTTTTCTTCGGTTAATGGCTTTATTATTAATTACAATCCTACACCATACCCCTCAGCTGCATCTTACCATTATTAAAACTTTTTAGCTGTCTGTTCTTCCAACACTCAACCTAGTTAAAGTCAGTTTTAGCTGTGCAAGTGGCTGTGCGAGAAACATGTCCATTTTCTTTATTTGACAACACCTGCTCTGGTTCCCACTATCTTTGTCAGCATCAACAAGGTCCAGGGGTATCCTATCACCCAGTGTAATTATAAGCTGTCACTCAAAGAGAGGGACTTGGGACACTTACTGGTCCAAGACTTATCTCTGGAGGCCAGTTAATGTTTGCTGCAAAGATACAGGTGGCAACAGCTTGACCAGTTAGATGAGAGCTTTTGGGGCAGTGAACAAGCTGTGGACAGTGCGAAAGAGGGTGAACTCTGTATGTGCTGTGTGTGTGTGTGTGTGACTGTGTGAGTGTGTGTGTGTCACTGTGTGTGTGTGTATGTATGTGTGTGTGTGTGTGTGTGTGTGTGTGTGTGTGTGTGTGTGTGTGTGTGTGTGTGTGTGTGCATTATCTGTGTGTGATGGTGAATGAGAGAGAGAGGTGTGTGTGTGTGTGTGTGTGTGTGTGTGTGTGTGTGTGTGTGTGTGTGTGTGTGTGTGTGACCCATTGGATGATGGAGACCTATATATATATATTATATACATTATATATATATATATCAGTAGGATGTATTCTTGTAAGGGCCACCACAAAGAAGCAGAAGAGTGCAAAGCAAAATGAAGCAACACAAACAAGTTCATTTCACACAGAACACATTACCACTACCATATCAGAGTTTATGAAAATATATATATGTGATGTTCATTGTATCTAGGATAAAGAATACCACCCTATTCACAACTTTATTTTGCCCGAAAGCTGTATCCTCAAACAGCCTGACTCCAGAACAGTCTAGTGACAGAATTAATATGTGCCTTACATCTGTTTTGCTGTGCTGCCTCTATAGGTATATCTTGTGTGTTAAATCTTTTGTTGGTGTTTAATATTTTTGACATGGTTTATGATCACGTTGAATGAGGGACGTTGGACGTATGAAACAAAGGTGTTCTGGCACATTGTATTTTCGTCTGTCCATTTTTTGTCACAGAAATGAAAGGAACAGACACATAAGTTTTCACTGGATAAAAAATTTGCCATGCTGATAGCTGTTGCCTCTTTGTGTCAGCATTGCCTCACATCTTGTGGAGTCAAGAGTGTGGTTCACAAGAACATTCCTTCCGAAGCAGTGACATATGATCAAAGCATTGCATTGGAAGAAGGTTGTTTAGGTTTCTCTGATTGTAATTACAGCCATTGACTGCACAACTTGCCCCTGCTAGTCATCATAGATCTAGATCTATTCTGCATACCTTTCTACTTTTTGTATCATTTATATCATGTATGTGCTCCATTTTTCAGATGATGAGGTGACAATAGTTTCCACTCCAGCTTTTCCCGAATCTGTTTCGGAAGGAGATGTCAGGTGGGAAAAGGGTAAGAACTTCTGTTATTGCTGCCTTTCCATTCTGTGCCATTGGGATGCCCATATAACTGGCTTTTGAATGACTAGTGTTACTGCTGTTTAGCAGAGCTTTTGGCTGCTACCAAGCAATCACTGTATCCATGTGTCCAGACAGTATCTTCTGAACTATTTATACCAAATTTGGTGTGATGGTGCATCATCATGAATGGAGTGTCCTGCAAAGAAAATTGGTTTGTTGTCTTTGAGGTCAAGATCCCAGCTCATAATTATAACAAAAATACTACTGTATCTTCTGAACTGTTGATCTTTTTGCAACCAGACTTAGTCTGATTATACATCATTATGACCTGAAGTGTCTGGTGATAAGATTGGATTGGTGTGGCTGAGTTCAAGGTCACAGCAAAGGTTTATCAAGGTCACAGCAAAGGTTCAAAGTTTCATTGAATGTTATTGATCAATATCCTATGAATTACTGAACATTTTGTAACCAAAATTGAAACAGTGATGCACTCATGCCAAAAACTGGTTTGCTATCTTCTAGGTTAAGGTCACAGTGAGGGCCCATATAATCCAAATATGATTGTTTCTGCTGTCTGTTCTGAGCTGCCAGTCCACTGGAACCGAACTTAGCCTGATGGTACTTCATCATAAGGCAAAGTGTCTTGTGAAAAGATTGGACTGCAGTCACAGCAAGGGTTCAGAATGTCATTGCATGTTCATCCGGGCAATATCTTCTTAACTGCCAAAACTTTTGTAAGCAATCTTCGTATGATGATGCACCATTATGAACCAGGCTGTTATGCAAAAAGATTACTTTGCTATGTTCCGTGTCTTGGTCACAGTGAGGGTTTGTACGGTGAAGTTATGACTGTTTCTTCCATATATGCACTAAACTGCTTACCAGTTTGTAACCAAACTGAATTTTATGGTACTTCATCATTATCATTGTCTTGTGAAAAGATTGGATTGCTGTGGTCAAGGTAAATGTCACAAGGTAAATGTCACAGCAAAGTTTTGCAGCTGTATTGGATGTTTGTCAATCCTACATATATATCTTCTTCTTTTATCAGTGCACCACTTATTTGAGATGAATCTTTTATTCTTTTGCGCTCAACTTTCAGCTGTTGGGGATTTCGTAGCAGAGGATGAATCTGTGGGAGAAATTGAAACTGACAAGGTAAGTTTATAATGCAATTTATTATGCATATATATATATACACATATATATATATATATATATATATATATATATATATATATATATATATATATACATACATACATTTAGAGATCAGTTTTAAATAGATGGCATTTCCTTGTAAATAAAGAGGATTTCATGTATTCTTTGTGTTTGGTATTCTCTGATATATATATATATATACATGTTCAGTATGCATGAAAAATTCAAGGCCAGCTCTTTTCTGTCTGCCTGGACCCAACCTGTGTTGAGTGCAAATACTTACACCTCAGGCTTGGCTAGCAGAAGTGAATGATAGGGGAAAAGGGGCAGAGGTCATGTTTACGTGAATGAACAACCTGCTTCATACGATCTGATGCATGTATTGATTTATGCTGAACAATGTTGCCAGTTTGTCTTATTTTTTGTCTACCTAGACCCAACCTGTGTTCAGTGCAAATATTTGCATCTCAGGCTTGGCTGGCAGAAGTGAATGATATGAGAAGGGGGCAGAGGTCATGTTTATGTAAATGAACAGCCTGCTTTATATGAGTTCATCTGGTGCATGTATTGATTTATGCTGAACAATAATGCCAGCTTGTCTTATAATATCCAGGAGAGAAAAACTCAAAACGTTGTGTTCTCCTTCACTGCAGACTTCGCTAGCACTGTTTGCCCCAGCATCTGGCGTGATTGAGGAGTTACTGGTGCCAGATGGAGGCAAAGTGGAAGCTGGACAGCAGCTCTACAAACTCCGAATTACAGGTCAGTTCAGCTATGTTGATACAGATTTGTTTCCTTCTTGCTTGCGAGCTGCATATTGACAGCTGAAAGAAGTGCAACACAAGTGCACTGATGGCAAAAATAGCTGTTCAGTTTTGTTGTCAGCATCTATGCTGTTTGTATGTGTTTTTCAACTCCACATTACTTATGTGTATCGCCCTGATATAACTGCACTGGTTGACTGGGCGTAAAACACTTATTTACTTACTTGCCCTTGATTGTGAATATCAATAATCATGTTTGTTGCCGAGCAAGACTTCATTGTGAACTAAGGCATGAATACACCGCCACTTATTGTCATTACCGGTGTAGGCATTGATCATGGTTGGCTGTGGTTTGTATTCCTGTTGTATTGTCAGCGCTTGTAGCCAAGACTTTTCAAACATCCTTGCAGGTGATGCACCCCCGAAGAAGACGGAGCCAAAGACTGAACAGCCTGCAGCGGCTGCCCCGCCCCCTCCTTCCGAAGCCCCTCCTCCTCCTGCAGCCCCTCCACAGCCCTCCTCCACTGCGGGTCCTCCACCCTCCGTCCCCCCCCCTGCGCCCCCAATGCCCACCAAGCCCATGGCATCAGTCCCCACATCTTCAGTGAAGCCTACACGCGCAGCTGCTGGTGCTTCCAGCGTAGTCACTGGTGCCCGCACTGAACAGAGGGTCAGTTTTTGTATGTCAAGTCTGTGGGGGAGAGAGAGAGAGAGAGTGGTTTGGGATTGTGGGTGTGTAATAGTCCCCCCCCCGCCCCCCCGTGACGCCCCCTCTCCCACCCCCACAACCAAATTATTTAAATTGTAGTGTGTGGATTTGCCATTGGATGTACTGGAGTGCTTGTATAGTATGACTGATAGTCTAGTGGTATCAATGCATACATACTCTACTTGGTATGTCCCCCCACCCCACCCCACCCCATGTGCTCAGTTCTTTTTGTAAGTGCCTTGAGCTTCTTTGTGATAGAATGTCAAAAATATCCTTTATTGTTATTATTTTCCCATATGGCAAACAGAGAGATTATATATTGAATGCATGCTTCTTTTGTGTCAGTAATCTGCAGTTCAGTGTTGTGAGATGAACTGTCCCTGTTGTCATTGTTGTGGGATTTTGACAGAGTAGGTTTACAGCAAAGGCAGCCTTAGGGAAACTTGCGAGAGATAGGATGGAGCAACATACATTATGGGCCTTTCCAAAGGTGCTTAGGTACCGTGCTGAACTGGAATGAATGGGTTTTGTATGTGTATGGGTTCTTACAAATGATTTAAACACCTAGTGCCCATGCTGGTATTACATTCTTTCTTTACTGGTACTTGCTTGTTTATGAACTGCACCACGCTAGTGTAAACCAGAATGTGCGTTACAGTTGTGATAAAAGGTGTTTCTAATGCGGAGACATTTTTTCAGTGCACCTGTATATTATGTGTGTTCTTCTTTCGTGTTTAGGTGAAAATGAACCGCATGAGGCAACGCATCGCTCAGCGCCTGAAAGATGCTCAGAACACCTGTGCCATGCTGACAACATTTAATGAAATTGACATGAGGTGGGAGTCGTCATTGTGTTGTCGTCATCTGAGGTCTTCATTATGAACTGAAATTAAAATGAGTCTGTCAATGGAAACATAAGATCTTGATATTATAAAATAGATATCAAAGTTTTCTGGTGGTTGGAACTCCACACAGACGCACATGCACAAGCATGCACACGTTTGTTCATTGTGTCATATAGAGGTTTTCCCGTGTGGTGGGTGGAGGGACAGATTGACCCAGACCTAGATCCTTTGGGGAGCCTGCTGCTGTCAGAGCTTTCTCTTCTTCTTTTGTGTGTGTGTGTGTGTGTGTGTGTGTGTGTGTGTGTGTGTGTGTGTGTGTGGTGCAAGCATGGAGAAAAGCATAGTACAAGTTCTACAACCTTGCATGGGTAGGTAGTTTGGTTGCCACAGCTTCTACAGCTATGTGTTGTTTTTGTGGCTCTCCAGCTGTTAGGCTTCATTTTTCCTGGTAGTTCACAAATCTAACCATGAGAAGTTGATCGAAAGTAACCATTGAACCTGGTTTTGATGGTTTCACTTTGTATAATTTATCGAAGATGCTACCCCCTCATCTCCTCCACCACTGCTCCTCCACCACCCTTCAATTTCCATTCAACCAAATAGCAACTTGAACAATAGTTGGAAAGGAAATTGTACCAAACCACAGAATTAGTTGTTTACTGATGAGCTGATAAGACAACGGTTTGCATAAACCCTAATGCAAGATATCCCTAATACTAATAATATTGTGGAAATCTAGTGATCATCCTGCCCCCCCCCCTCCCCCCCCCTCCACTCCCCCCACCCCCCACCCGTTCAGATTAAAGGAAGAGCATAAAGGTGGAATTGTTTTATTGCTTTGAGAATAACAATATACATCTAGTGGTATTAACATAATTAAATGATTCTTGACTAGACACTTACTGTTTGACTAGACACTTACCACTTTGCCCATTTGGTGAGTTTTCTTTATGCATATTTATATCCCCCCCCCCCCCCCCCCCCTCCCCCGATAAAGTAATTAAAATGGGAAGGGGTTTTGTTGATTGGATTCACTCACCAGTATCCTTGCTATTGTTGTGCTCTTCCAGTAACATCATGGAGATGCGCAGCAAGTACAAGGATGTGTTCCAGAAAAAGTACAACCTGAAGTTGGGTTTCATGTCAGCATTCGTCAAGGCAACAGCGTTCGCCCTGCAAGACCAGCCTGTCGTGAATGCAGTTATTGATGAGCTGGATATCGTCTACCGTGACTACATAGACATCAGTGTCGCTGTGTCGACTCCTAAAGTAGAGTATTCAATTCTTTCAATGCCCAGTGGTTTGAGACTGTTCAAGTTCAAAGCCCTTGTTTTTTTTGTTGCTGCTGTTTTTTGTGTGTGCTTGTTTCTTAAAACTTGAAGCAGAGGAGACTTAGATTTGCTTCTGTACACCAGAAGAGGACTGGAATATCAGTACCTTTTTTTCTGTTATGAGAAATAAAAAATAAACTTAAACTGGCTTCAGAGCACTATTTGAATAGGACTTTAAAGACATTTGAACCAAGGCTAAAAATCAATCAGTGAAGACTTGGGAGTGACATATGCTTAACTCGGGAGGATAGTCCGTACAGCTTTTTTCAGTAGGAAAGGAGTACAACAGGAAATGATGGTCAGAACTGAGTGTTGTGGGCACTAAACCTGAGATCTGACAATTACAGTAGAAGATGTCACAGTTATGGCTCAGATCCGAAAAAAGATTAAGTTCACCATTTCTTCTAAAATACCTAACCTTTGGAATCAAGCTTGGTATTCAGGTGTATCATCATCATCATGAGCCAGGTTGTGTTGAAGTATGTGGCCAAGGTCATGGTCTAGGTTTTACTGAAGGTTTAAATCCTCAGCATCTGTGCATACCTTCTGAACTGCTTAACTGCTGTCAAACATACTATGCTGGTTCGTCATCCCCACACAATGTCACATGAAGAGATTTGATGAGGGGTTTAGTTGTAATTTGACACAGTGAGAAATTTTGATCGTGCTCTTAAAGGGGAAAAACAGAAGACAGTGTTGTTATTGGACTGGACTGAATGGGAATTTTGAAACTGCAAACATTTTATTTTTGTCTTCAAAGGGTCTGGTTGTGCCTGTGATTCGCAGCGTGGAGGGGATGAACTATGCTGATATTGAGAAGGCCATAGCTGACCTTGGTGAGAAGGTAAGACTGGGGACTCTGATACATGCATATTGTGTACTATTGTGTTTACCATTGTGTATGTGTCTGTGTGAGTTGTACACACATGCAAATGACTTGTTTTGGTCTGTTTTTTGTGTGCTAAGTTTCCTGACCTTTGACATTGGTATGGGTGAGTCTGTTTTATGGATACCTTAAAAACAGTTGACCGAGAAAGCGTGAAATGGTACAACACTGCTAACTCAATGAGCCAAGGCCAGACACAGCAGCACCCATGCATCCAGTCACAGCACGTGAAAAAGTGGGAAAGTTGGTAAGGCAAGCTTTCCTTTTGGAATGGTAATGATTTCATTGTGGGTAATAATTACAGACAGAAATATGGTTTCTCACTAGATTACCTTGTCCAAAACATAGATTGTGTGTGTGTGTGTCTGTTGGTGGGGGGTGGGGTGGGGGGTTTCACATTCCCTCACCCTATACTTCTTGTATTTTCCCCCGAGCCTTACGCATATGCAAAAAATACTCTTTGTGTTTTTAGGTTTGATAGATAGGCAGACCTGTACGGCAAGGTTTTATTGTTCACGTTTTCCCCATTAATAGATTGAAATGGACAGCAGTTTTATTGTTGATGCTGTAGAGAGGGTGGGTAAGTGTTGACACATAAAATGAACAGTTTTATTGTTGTTGCTGTAGAGAGGATGCGCAAATATTGCTGCACCAAGCTGGCTGTATATGTTGTGATACTGTGCGGCCTTTTCCCTTCATTTGCACAGGCACGTTCGGGGAGTCTGGCCATTGAGGACATGGATGGCGGTACCTTCACCATTAGCAACGGTGGTGTGTTTGGCTCAATGTTCGGCACACCCATTATCAATCCTCCGCAGTCTGCCATCCTGGGCATGCATGGCATTTTCGAGAGACCTGTCGCTATTGGGGGGAAGGTAATTACAATTTTTGTGTTGTGCTTTTTCAGGGTGTGTCCTGTCTTGGAATTTTGGGGAAGTCTCAGAAAACTGAG
The DNA here is from genome assembly GCA_018857735.1 of Alviniconcha marisindica. Classification (NCBI taxonomy): domain Eukaryota; kingdom Metazoa; phylum Mollusca; class Gastropoda; family Provannidae; genus Alviniconcha; species Alviniconcha marisindica. The sequence continues at coordinate 161,989 of JABMCL010000871.1, forward strand.
TTTTTTTTGTTTTGTTTTCAAGGCCTGGAAAGTTTGGGAGAAAGTGGTATTTTTGGCCATGGTCTTGGACAGTCTGGGAATTTCATGATAATGGTCAACAAATCTGCAGAAAGGGGATTACAGAAAAAATTAAGACTTGGAACCCAAATGATGGATAGTAAGGAAAATTCAGAAATATTTTTGTCTTGAAACCTCTGTGGTATGTGGCTGAACCAAAAGAAAGAAGAAGAAAAGAAACAGACCTTGAGGTTGACGAAGTGTTCAAATTGTATGTGTAACTGACTGAGCATAACTTGGTCGGGGAAAAAAGGGTCTTTGGGGAATGTTTTGAGATAAAATCCCATATGAACCCTGATTTTGTTTTCACCAGGAAAACAGTAAAAGCAAGAGATAGACAATGTGCAACAGTTCCTGGAAAGCAGCTGCTTTCTCATCAGTACGCTGTTTAGTGGGCACAGTGCATAAGATGTATGGGGAGAGTATGCTATGCTCCTCAAACACTGAACTGCAGAAGTATGGACTTTGAATTACACTTGCTATACAAATGGAAAAAGGGTATTGTGCCTCAAACATGACAGTGGTACAGTACAATAGTATGTGAATTGAGTGTGTGTCATGGAAACCACAGAGTATTCAAACAAACTGACCCAGCTCATCTCTTGTTTCCCACAGGTCGAGATCCGCCCAATGATGTATGTGGCACTCACCTACGACCATAGACTTGTTGATGGCCGTGAGGCCGTGACTTTCTTACGGAAAATCAAAGCAGCAGTGGAGGACCCTCGTGTGATACTGCTGGATTTGTAGTGGTTTCGACAAAAAAACTCTGTGGAAATCATCTTCAGCTGTTGCCTTGTGTTTTATTCATCGCATGTGATAGAACTCGACAGTGTTTCAACAGTGCTGCTCACTGGATTAAGAGAAATCTGTCGATAGCACGTCTCATCTTGGCACACGAGGAGCACGTCAGAAGACAGCAACAATACACTCTGTGGATGTTGTGCATTCTTCGTGGGGTGGGGTTTTGTCAGTGTGTGTGGCGTGTGGGTGTGCATAGGAGAGTACGAATTGAGGCATTGAGTTTTGTAAATCTATTGATCTGAAATGTATTGAGGTGCATAATTTTGTGGTCACATGCAGATGCCAAATTGATGGAAGTTTGAAAGTGTGGATTCTGCTGTTCTTGAAGAACTGCCTTTCAGAAATACACTCGGACACATTATTTTATTTATGTACCCTTGCATTATGAACATTTAGAGATCTTTTATATTTAATTTGTGAGTATGTGCGAAAGCTTTAGTTATAACCAGAAGTCCTGTGCATGTAGTTACTTAACGCTGGAAAAGAAGAGATGGAGAGTGGTAAGGGTGGGGCTGGGGGTTGAAGAGGCGGTTCATAGTGCTTGTGTCCATCTCAAGGATGCTGATTTGGAAAAGAAAAGACCAGGAGCACCGAAAGCAACTTGAGTAGATTCAGACCGTTAGTCTGCTGTTGTTGACTTTTTCGGCAGCCAGGTTAGTTTGGACGTATGTTGTAATGTTTTCCCCACCCCATGCTGTGTTGGCTTAGTTAGCAATGTAAAAGGTACAGTTTGTGATTAATGTGGATGAGTTGGCGGTTTAAAAAAAGGGAAAAAACAAACATGCTGAGAGAGGCAAACATATCAAGAAGAACTTGGGTGTGAAACTAGTACCATTGTTGTTCGTGTATGGGAATGGGAAGTGACGACAACTTCAGAAAATCTCTTAATGTTACATTGATGACACACGTTATAGAAATCAAAACATGCTGTCTAAGAAGAATTCCATGGTGGGGTTGCCGTGGTTGCAGAAATGAATACCCCTCTGCCGACAATCCAGAGCTATGGGTGTACATCACGTTCCCTCCTTCAAGCTATGGAGAGTTTGGTTAAATTATGTGTTAACAACTTTGCGTGCTTCCACCAACATGGTGACCATTCCTCTTCAACTTAAAATGACGTGTTACGAACTGTTCAGGAGTGAGATCTTTCCTGGTGATTTGATGGAATTGGTTTGACCCTGTGTAAATTGGTAGACTAGGCGTTCATAGAAGTAGATTCTGTGTCCCAAAATGGACCGTATAGCGCCAGGCTTGATCCCGGAATACCTCTGAGTATTAATTACCACAAGCACTCGCAGTTTTGATCAATTCTGTGCGGAAAAATGTAATCACCGTCCCTGATTTTTAGGTATTGATATTATTTATATCTCCTTTTGATATTCAGTTGTCTACCAACTCGTTTTCCATGCTGGGCATTGGCAGCCTTGTGTCATGTGTATAATTATTAGGATGCACACACTGAGCGCTATAAATAGTAGGCTGTATCTTAGCGTCTCCACCTGTGGGCATTCCTTTTATGTAGTCAGTTTCAGGAACATGATCTGGTCAGTTTGTTTTTCAGGCGGGAAGGAGTGGGGTGAATTTTTGTCCCACCCCTGTTCCACTTCCTCTCCTCTCCCATATTCATTCAGATTGGTCATCATAGCAGATGTTTTGGGTGTCCAGTGCGATTTGTATGACTTAAATTTTAGATGAAGAAGACGCTATCCGGTGTTCCAAAAGGCTGATCTTTTCCCCTTTTTGCCTACCACCCCATTTCATTTTGGTTTCCCCCAAAACAGCCATGTATTTAACTAATAGGCTTAAAGTCAGTTGACATCAGCACACGGTCTCCTTTGCTTCCAGAACATTAGAACGGTATGTGGTCAAACGTTTTGACAGAGAAACTAGGTCAGTGTCAAGGTCATTCGGAGCTGCAAACTTTGCAAGGGGTGAAAGTGTTAATATTCTCGCAGGTGCAGATCAGACTTGAAACACAATATTGCTTTTGAGCACATTGCAAACATATTTTGTTCATACACCGTGTCGAGAGCAGTGAAGGCTACCAGAGATTATGTTTACCATTATGCCCGTCTGATGTTGGTGTATTGTTTTGAACACCTGGCTTCATTTTGCGATGATTTATCTAAGAAGATTTGGAGAAATTTGACTTGAGGGTACGTTTTGATGACGTGACCGCGACCGACACAGAACATCCGTTTTAGTTTGTTTCGTTTTATTTTCAGTTGTGAGTTTTGCAAGTGTTGTATGTTGTCTGCTAGTTGAACTACATATCACTGAACAACTTAACCACCCCCAGCCCCCAGCTTTGTGGAATACAATAGACTTTGCTCTCTCTCTCTCTCTCTCTCTCTCTCTCTCTCTCTCTCTCTCTCTCTCTCTCTCTCTCTCTCTCTCATAATGTAATGCTGTTTGTTGGGGGATGTCGCCCTGATATAACCGCACTGGCTGACTGGGCGAAAAACACCAACTTACATACTGACTGTTGGGGCATGATACTTCACATTTAACTTCGTCCTGAGGTGACTCTATACGGTTGAGCGGATGTTAAAGTCCAAGAACTACCTAGCTAACCGCACTCAGCTCTCATGACTGGTCATGAACAAGAGCGAAGTGCGTTTGTCACTGTTACTTATGAGCTTCTATCTGCAGTAGCCCATACACGGACACAGACCTTTTTGCTTGTTGTCTTGTGCAACTTGCCAGGTAGTTCGAGTCTTGTTTTCAAGAGAAACTCTGTAACCGGATGACACCTGGCGTCTTTCTTGTTGGTTGTTTCTCAGACTCCATGTCCAAGAACGATTTTGTTTGAACTTGTAAAATGTATTGGGGAAAGTTGTAATGATCATTATAGATTGTAAACGTACGAGTGACAGTGAACGCCGATTTTTTTTTTTTTTTTAATGCTGCAGATTGTAGCCATTGATTATGCATGTTGCAGTCTTGTGCGCAGCCTGCGAGTCCTTTTTTTTTTTTTTTTTAACCCAGTTGGTCAAATTTGTATCTGTGACGCGTGAAAACTAATTATGCGCATACAAGAAAATTAAATGCTTTATTTTTAGAAACATCATGGGCAGTGTTTGCGTGTTTTTTTTGTTTGTTTTTTTGTCTGTCGGTGCGTGCGCGCGCGTGTGTGTGTGTGTGTGTGTGTGTGTGTGTGTTGGGCGCATTGACAGAAGACTGCTAACCACTAATATAATAACTCTTATAGCACCGCATCCCATGAAAAAATTACAAAGAAACGATCATAAATCAATCTAGACAATGAACAAGTGCTCCAAACACACGCAACAACAGTCAAACATCTGAGTAAGTAGCCATGGTGCCTTATGTCCACAAGAACCGTATGGCTTATTAGGGACGGAGTGGGAAGAGGGGGGATACCTATGAACAGCTACTCCGACCCGTAAAGACCGTCAGAACAAAACAGTCGTTTGTAAAAAGGCACTGTTTAAATTTGTAAAAATAAATTAATAATAATATTCAAAATCTGAAGAAATTGACCACTAGCACTCTAAAACGAGATCCAGACACACACTAGGTTAAAAAGAACGCTGATTTTTTAAACACACGCACGTTTTGTGTTGTCCCTGGAAAATCAACGTTCTTCTTAACCCTTTCGCGTGTTTGGGTTTAATTTGTAAATATTTGTTGTGAGGGACGATTAAAGTATTTTGACTTGAAGTGATGTGTGACATAAACTGTAAACCAGACGTTTGACCTGTTCCTTGACCCGAGCTGCTACGTACAGCGGATGGAGTATAAAAAATGAATGAAATAAAAATAAAGGTCAATACAAAAAAAATAAAAAATCGGTGTCATTCAACTTGCCGTGGATGGTAATATAGTACATGTATTACGTTTTGACTATACGCGCTGACAAGAATATGCTTGGCTTAATGCGAGACACGAAGTACATAATAATCCAAAACTGGAGTGACTGCAAGCGTTCTAAAATAAGATCCAAACACATAACAGGTTAAAAAGAACGCTTTTAGCTTTGACAAAACACAGGCTGCGTATTTTCGGGGTAACCCCTTTTCCAAGCTTCAAAACAACATTTTAACGGTTAAAATGAGATGCATGATACAATGTTGCTTTACGTCCACAGAAACCATGAGGTTTATTAGGGACGGGAAGCCCCGGACGGCCACCTCGACTTTCACTGACCTCTCATGAGATGTTGGATACTGATGTTTTTGGTTGAGCTGATTGTTTAAAAAACAAATCTCATTTTTCAATGTTTAAACGTTTTGTAGCTTGAAAATGGGGCTTACACCAAAAATTCGCATGCTGTCTTGTGTCATAATATATAACTTTCTTTTTAACCTTTTTCTGTGTCTGGATCTACATAATAATCCGCCCAAAGTGAGAATTCGGACAAAGTGTTTAAAAAATCTATTCGAAGTTACAGCAAGGCGCGAAACTGCACCAAACAATCAGACGACCCATATTATTATTTAGTTTTTTTTATTATATTTCTATAATGCTTTAGGCGGTGTTCTTAATTGCTGTTCGCGAAGAGCAGGCCAATTTTGCGGTGCATCTGTCGTCTAAGATGATGGTTAAATGCGAAGACTGGCATTCTTCCTGGTTTACTTCCACTTTATGCAACATTAGATCCCCAGTGCTCTGTAGCGAGGATCGTTCCATTCACCCTTCCTGCTGGAGACGGCCGCTGGTATTGTTGGGAGGTCATAGACACTGGAGCTATGCGTTTTCCACCCTTGACGCGCCTTCACGGTTCTTTTGTCAATCGAGGTGGTTTGTTTTACGCTTCAACTTCCGTGTACACTGGGTGGCACGTGGGGGCCAGATGCAGAGGAGCGGTGACGTCTAAAAGTAGCCAGGAGATCCCCCCTCGACCCCCCCCCCCCCCCCCCCCCCCCCCCCCCCCCCACCCACCGCACACACACACACACACACACCACACGCGCTCCACTCCACTCCACTCCATCCAATTTTTTTCGCTGCTTGGTTTTCAACTCGTCCTTCCCCGGCCGCGACTCAGTGACTTGAACCTCTGATCAAGTGAGGCGTTCTTGCGTGGAGTTCCCCTTGTGTGGGTGTTAGTGGTGGTAGGCGGTGAGTCGGAGAGCTGAAGCGAATCATCGTTACGTCTCAGCTTTGCTTCGCTTCCCTCATTTGTTGACAAAGGTTAGAAGCGACTGTGTGTGGTGCGGGCGCGATGAAAGACTGCAGGGGCGAATGGGGCACAGGCTTGATCCCTGCCTGCCTGCCTGGCGTGCGCCCCAAGGGAGCAAGCAGTATATTTAATGCTAAGTGGAGGCCTTTAATCCACGGGCGGTGGAACTAACTGCCCCCCTCGCGGCAGGTGACGCATCTGCTTGCTCGTGCAGCTCGCGACGTAATGGGCACGTGGCACGTGCGACCGGTGAGATCCTCTGCCGGACAGCAGCGGGCGTGAGGTCAGAGGCGACAACAGCTAGGCCGATTCTGGTGGTGACAGTGTAGCGACAGGTATATAATCTCCCTCTTCCCCCACCTCCATACCCCCCCCCCCCTTGTCCCCGTCCCTAATAAGCCTTGCGGTTTCTGTGGACGTTAAGCACCATGTTTACTAACCGAACGAACAAACTATAAACTTTATTCACGAGTAGTGGATCCAGCCCTCGTCCCAGTTATATGAATACTCGTTACTTTATATATATATATATATATATATATATATATATATATATGTATCATCCTCGGCTCTTTCTGGGCTAGCTCAGCTGCTAGCACAGTAAGTAAACATGGTGCTTAACGTCCACAGATGATGATGATGATGAAGTGATGCTTAATGTCCTCAGATGTCAGTTGACATATTAGGGACAAGTTGTGACCAATGCCGAAGCACGGTTCAATAATTCTTTACGTCCACGGAAACCAGAAGGCTCGTTAGGACGGACAGCCCAGGACGGCCACCTCGACTCTCACACAGCTCCTGAACTATGCGTCCACGGAAACCATAAGGCTTATTAGAGACGGGGAGAAGGAAGGGGGGGGGGGTATGGAGGTGGAGGGGGGGGGGAGTATATACCTATTGCTACACTGTCACCACCAGAATGACTTCTGTATTAGGTGGGCAGCGATGAGAGCCATTTTAATGTTTCATTAACTGTGAGGGACAGTCACAAGACGATGTCCACAGACCACAGCTTTTGAAGAGAAAGGAGAGCCGAAGCAGATTCAAACCGAGGTCCCTCTGCTTACAACGCCTTACCGCTAGGCCAAACCGGCTCACGCTATCACAGTATCACAGTATCAGTGATCACCGTATATATATATATATATATATATATATATATATATATATATATATATATATATACGTAGGTCCATGGTGATCACAGTGTGTGCAGACAAAGTGTTTCGCCCTGATATAACTGTACCGGTTGGTTGACGGCGTAAAAAGCCAAGTCACTGCTATCACAACTTCCACAAACGATCAGCTGAGTTCGTAACATGTAGGCTACACATGTTCAGCGAGCGATGTGTTTTACCCTGATATAACCGACTGAGCGTAAAAAGCCGAATTACTACTATCACAATGTGAGCCGGTTTGGCCTAGCGGTAAGGCGTTAAGCTGGTAAACAGAGGGACCTCGGTTCGAATCCGCTTCGGCTCTCCTTTCTCTTCAAATGTTGTGGTCTGTGGTCTTGTGACTTTGTCCCTCACAATTAATGAAACATTAACATGGCTCACATCGCTGCCCATCTTAATGCAGGAGTCATTCTGATGGTGACAGTGTAGCGATAGGTATAATCTCTCCCTCCGCTCGCCCCCCCCCCCCCCTCCCCTTCTCCCCCCCCCCCCCCCTCCCCTTATCCCCGTCCCTAATAAGTCTTATGGTTTCTGTGGCCGTTAAGCACCATGTTTACTTACTATCACAACTTCCACAAACGATCAGCTGAGTTTGTATGACATGAAGGCTACACGCGTTTGGCGAGTGGTGTCATTGCTCCCCCCCCCCTCCCCCCTCCCCTTCTCCGCCCCCCCCCCCGCTCCCCACCCTTCCCCCGCGTTCGGCGAGTGGTGTCATTGCCCCCCCCCCTCCACCCCCTTCGCCACCCCGCCACCACTTCCCCACAGCTTGTTCCACGAACAGCAGTGTGTGACCTTCTGCAATCCGCACGTGCATCGCTTCAAATAAATAACCAAATGCGGGCGGAAGGTTTCTAAAAGCAGTCTCAGTAACAGGCTCAAACGAGCCGTAGACCTTTCGGTCTTGGCTTCATGCGCTAACACATGCTTTGCCGGTACTGTTCAAGTTGATCTAATTTAAAGCAAAAACAAAACAAAAAACAATTAATTATATATATATATATATATATATTTGTTTTGTTTTGTTTGTTTGTTTGTTTTGTTTAAAGGATGTAGCTCTGGTGGAGTTTATGCATCTTGTATTTACATGCATGCCAGGTGAGAGTTACCGTAGGCGACTCAGGTCTTTGTTCTTGTACTTGTGTTACGTATTTCGAGCGCTACTGAATTAACTCCCTTGTTTGTTGATCTAATTAACGTAGTTTTCTCTTTCACAATAAGTTGTAGCGATGGGTATTTAACATACTGAGGTCCCACGTCTGCTGCACATGGTTCAGGAGCTGTGTGAGAGTCGAGGTGGACGTCCTGGACTGTCCGTCCTAACGAACCTTCTGGTTTCCGTGGACGTAAAGATTTATTGCACCGTGCTCCGCATTGGTCACAACTTGTCCCTAATATGTCAACTGACATCTGAGGACATAAAGCATCACTTCATCATCAACGTCTGCTGTGAGTCTGGATGTCAATGTTGTCAAGAGTTCCCCAGCGAATAAAAAGAAGAAAAAGATAAAGAAAAAAAGAGTTAAAGAACTGCTGATAATCGATGGTTCTTTCTTTACATGATGCTTCACGTCCACAGAAACCATAAGGTATATTAGGGATGGGCCTTACCAATGGTTCTCTTTCGATCGCCGTAATATAACTGTCCTGGTTGACTGGGCGTAAAAAAACCCAGGCTACTCTCTTTTAAGCCTGGAGGTCAGAATACATGCTTGCAGGCTTTGCCTGCTGCCAGTAATTTTACCTTTTGAAATTTCTGCCTACCTGGTCTTGTTGCTTGACAAAGGTATTTTCAGTGAGAATTTGCGCATGTGTTTTTTGTATAATAAAAACAAGCGTTTCGTTTCTTTTTCTTTCTTTCTGATTTTTTTTTTTTTTTTTTTTTACCTTTCGTGTGTCTTGATCCTGTTTCAGAATGCCAGAAATCATTGTTTCGGTTTTGTTTTGTTTATTGTTGTCGTTGTTGTTGGTAGTGGTGGTGTGTGTCACAATGTGTGTGTGTGTGTGTGTGTGTGTGTGTGTGTGTGTGTGTGTGTGTGTGTGTGTGTGTGTGTGTTTCATTCTCAGCACGTCATCGGGCATGGAAGACTGTGGATACTGAAAGAAAGAGTTCGCTTTTCCGTTGGGCAGCTGTTGGACCGATGCGATACGAAGTTTCAGTGCCAAACAAGAGCCGCGAGCCCGTAAAAGTGATGAAAAGTTCGCTGTCTTTGTTTGTCCCCACACCAAGCGAGCCAGGAATGCCCCGAAGCAGAATTAGCGGTACCGCATTGCCAAGCGCAGGTGTCAAAATGGTGATGAGGAAATGATGCATGAGACGAGTAACACACCCTCTCGAACACACCACACGGTCAAGTATAGCCTACATCTTGCCTTGGTGCCCCTCCTCTCATCCACTGGGACACCCCCTGCCCCTTCTCTCATCCACAGGGACACCCCCCACCCCACCCCCCACCTTCTCTCATCCACAGGGACCCCCCCCCCCCCAACCTTCTCTCAGCCACAGGGACACCGCTCCCCCCCCTCCCCCCACTACCCCATCCACTCTCCCCTCTCTCATCCACTCCTCGCTCCACCCCCCCCCCCCCCCCCACCCCACCCCCCCCACCCAACTTCCCTCATCTCCCAACCCAAAACCCCCGACGGCATGCCTCGTCCTACTTACGACCCACGCACGCGACTCCAAGGTAACCGAGTCTCACCTGCCTTGTGCCGCCCCCCCCCCCCCCCCCCCCCCCCGTTACCCACACTGACCAGCTGTGGCCCAAAGGGAGGCACGCAAAGCAACACCGATCGTTTACTCGCTGGCCAGGAGCTGTCGTAACGCTAACGGCTTCTCAATAGACTGTTGACCACGCGTCTTTTGTGGTTGAACACTCACCTTTTTAAGTGGCTCCTTCGCCGTGAGGTGGTCGGCGGGGTAGAGACTACTACCGCAACTTAATTTTTTTTAATCATTAAGAAAACAAACAAAGCTGTGGAGGTTAAACACCAGGTTTACTTAGCTTACTTTAAACAAACAGACAAACAAAAGCATAATCTTAAAGCCAAACAAACAAAGCTGTGGAGGTTAAGCACCAGGTTTACTTAGCTTACTTTAAACAAACAGACAAACAAAAGCATAATCTTAAAGCAAACAAACAAAGCTGTGGAGGTTAAACACCAGGTTTACTTAGCTTACTTTAAACAAACAGACAAACAAAAGCATAATCTTAAAGCCCAGTGTTCGACTTCCGGTCTGCAAAAGGCAGGCCAGTAGTCGCTACTTGGAGTGTGTGTGGATGGGGGTAGGTGGTTTATATTTTATATTTTATTTATTAATCATGAATACCAATACTAATCGTAATAATAAATCCGACCACAACTCGAGACTTTAAAGGGTAAGCAGCTGTTTTCGTCTACCAAAGCAACTAAACGTCGAACAACCCAACAACAATAAGAAAAAGTTTCACTTTATGTTCAGATCATTATAATTTGTGAAAAGAGAGAGAGAGGAGGAGGAGGAGCTGAAGAAGAAGAAGAAGAAGAAGAAGAAGAAGAAGAAGAAGAAGAGTAGAAGAAGAAGAAGAAGAAGAAAGAAGAAGAAGAAGAAGAAGAAGAAGAAGAAGAAGAAGAAGAAGAAACAAACAAAACAAAACAACAGCAAAACGAGAAGTGTTCTTTTTCGAAAATGGAAGATGAACTGCACTTCTTCTGAATAACATCCTCAAAAGAATTCGACATTTTGACTTACATCAATCAAATCTGAACAGTACAACAAAACGTTTTCCACAGTAAGCGACGCGTTGCGTGAAATAAAAACTGGTTCGGTTCTCTTTCTGACAAGGAAGAGTATGTGTGTATGCTTGTTCAGCGCTTTGAGCCGCAGGGTAGGCGCTTTACAAATTTCCATTGTTAATTAATATTATTAATTATGTATTTATATTCTTCTCCAGACGAAAATTCTGTATCTTTATTGGTAAAAGATTACGAGTGTTTCTTTTGTCTCTGTGAGGCCAGGGACACAGACGGGGGGGAAAATCATACCTATTTTGTATCAATCCGAGAATAGTTCATGATAAAAAATAAATAAAAAAATTAGGGAGGAGGGTGGGAGGGGGTGCAGCGGAGTGGGGGGGGGGGGGGGGGGGGGGGGGGGGGGGCGGCGGAGATGTGTGCTAGGGGGACGCGAGATATGGACTTAAAAAGCAATTACATTTGTCAAACTACACTTCCTAGAATTTAAAAAACAAAAACAAAACAAAAAACAAATCCGAAACAAGAATGACGCTAGCGCTCTAAGACAAGTTCCAAACACATAAAAGGTTCAAAAGAACGCCAAATTATTTTGACAAAACACAACATGCGAATTTTGGGTGGTAATCCCCTTTTTACAAGCTCCAAAACCAGACTTAAACAACAGTTAAACGGTGAAAAATTAGATGTAGGATACTTATCTGCTTTTGGTTGACATGTTTTGTTATGTTGTGTTTTGTCCAAAATAAATAGCGTTCTTTTTTTAACCATATAAATGTTTAGATTTTGCATTTCGTAAAGTACACCAAGTCTCCCCTGCTCAAACTGACGAGGTCAACTGGCAATTTTTTTTCTTTTTTTTCCCCCTCCAGTAATAAATTATGACGTCTTTCATTCGTGTCAGAGGCCGGAGAAACGACACTGACGCGATCTATCACCGAAAACGCCGTGGTGTCGTAACGGGTTCGTCTCGGCACGCGACTGCGTGTCTTTGTTCCCCATCACCCGGCGCGTGTACAGCCTCTGACCCCTTTACGTAGGAATCCCATCCCTCCAGCCCCCTCCCTCTGTCGCACTCCCCCTCTCCGCCACGACCCCCCCACTCCACCCCACCTCTCCACCCCGCCCCCTACCCCGCTGGGCGTCGTTCCTTCCGCCAGCTGCAGACAGGTAGCTTGCTACAGCAGTAAGCCTATGGCCGTACAGTGTAAGGGGCGAGACTGTGCGGACTGGAGGCTCTCGCCGGAGCGAGGTGACACTTTGGCGACACGCGGGATGAATGGGTGCACGGCCGGAAAGCGGAGTGGGATTAGCTCTTTCGTGTCCGCTTGTGTCTTGCCGGGTGAAAGACCTGTCCAGGTGACGGCAGGCTGCATTATTTATAGACAGCCTCGCTGCCGCTTTTGATGCGAGGTCGGATTGGTCACAGGAGCCCTTTTTCCATTCGCCTCTGTCCATCCGCCTCCCCCCCCCCCCCCCCCCCCCCCCCACCCCCATTCTCTACACCCCCACCACTGTATGTTAGGAACAAAGAAAATATATAACTGACAACAAAATCAATGTAAAACAACAAGTTGGCATCAAATTCCCAAATTTTCGGCAGACTGCCTTCCTCGGGGGGTTATTTGTTACAACTATATATATATATATATATATATATATATATATATATATATATATATATATATATTGATTGCAGTGAAGCGATGCAGGCCAACAGATATATATATATATATATATATATATATATATAATATATATATCATAATTATGCATCACAATACATTCATTCCATTCACTGATCATTCACTCATCCAGTCGCCTGCAAACACATTCACGTTCAACTGACCATTCGCTCATACCACAGGCACACGCTATCATACCACTACACTTGTTTAGCACAGTGTTGTTGACGGAGACGTTCACGTAGACGATAGATGACAAATACCACCACAAAAGCCGAGACAAAGGAAGCGGAGGAGGAAAATGGAGTCAGAGCTCAGGAGCTGCGTGAAAGTCGAGGTGGACGTCCTAGGCTCCCTCCCTGCCCCCCCAATCGTCCCTAACCGTCCGTACGTTCTCTGTGGAC
>JABMCL010000871.1:185000-187500 GCA_018857735.1 Alviniconcha marisindica
CCAGCAACAGATTGAATGGCGTCCTTGAAGGCTGCTGGGCAGGAAGTGACGACAGCAACCAGTTCCCAAGGGCTGATAGGAGCAATAGCCAGTTCCTGTGTGATTTGCTTTCACCAAGACAATTTGAAAGGCAACACCGAGATTGGATTGAAGACGAATGGAGAACGTCATTTTGCTAATTTTAAGAGAAGAGAGAGGACGATCGACGGAATGGTGTGTGTGTGTGTGTGTGTGTGTGTGTGTGTGTGTCTGTGTCTGTGTGTCTGTGTGTGTGTCTGTGTGTCTGTGTGTCTGTAAAGTGGGGGTTGGGGGGTGAATGTGTGTGTGGTGGGGGGGAGGGGTTGAATGTGTGTGTGGGGAGGGGGGGGGGGAGGAGGCTCCACAAACATAAAGTCTGCAACTCTCACACAGTATGTCTTGTCAGTCACGTAGTGAAAGAAGATGAAACATCACAGAAAAAGGTTGAAAAGAACGATATTTTAATTACAAATACAAAACACGCGCACGTTTTCAATGAAAACACTTTTCTCAAGACACACAGGTACACTAACAAACGATGACAGGAATGACCTTTGGACTACTTTTAGCTTGCAGTTGTTGGACAAGTTTTGGATCGCCCTGATGTAACCACACCGGTTGACTGGGCGTAAAACACCGATTTACTTAATGTACTTACTGACGAGAAAAATCAGCAGGTGCTTGGGTTAAATCAACAAGTGTTGGAGTCGAATCAGCAAGTGCTGGGGTAGAATCAATCAGTCAATCAAAATGGTACTTGTATGGCGCAAATCTCTATACGTCTTAAGCACCTCACATAATGCAATACTATAATAATAATAATAATAACGCGACAACAACAACATCAACAAAATCAGCAAGTGTTGGGGTAGTGAAGGACTCCGCCCAATGACCACCCCCTGTTAACTGTGGTTTCGCGACTGACCTGCTCTCCTTTATATACGTTCTAAGCGCCTTTATATATATATATATATATATATATATATATATATATATATATATATAGAGAGAGAGAGAGAGAGAGGAGAGAGAAGAGAGAGAGAGAGAGAGAGAGAGAGAGAGGTTTTTGTTTGGAGTGTGAGAGATGACTAGTGAGTCGGTTTGGCCCAGCGGTATGCCAGTAAGCCAAGACCTCGGTTCGATTCCGCCTCAGTTCTCCTTTCTCTTCAAAAGCTGTGCTTTATAGATACCGTCCTTGTGACTTTGCCCCTCAGAATTAATGAAACATTTAAATGGATTTTACCGCTGCCCATCTTAATGTAGAATGATCCTGGTGTTGACAGTGCAGTGTTAGACGAAGTCTCCCTCTTTCCCCAGCTCCTAGGGATTTGGTCCCCGCCAGTACCTCTTCGGAGACAACTCGGCGTTAAACCCGTTTAACCAACCAACGAAGAGGTCTTATCCCCCGGGTGCAGTCACTACAGTGCACGTTTTATGATAATTGATCGCTTAATTTTACATAGCGCCGTTTCACGCTCTCCAGCAAACTCACTGCGCTTCTTCTATTTTTTTTTTTTTTTTAGTGCATGCTGAGATATTTTAGCGTTTCCATAATATACCCCGAACTCAGACATGAACTACTGCATCATTAACGTGCGTGTGTGATCTTTTTGCACGCGTACACGCATGGGGGACATAGATTTATAGCCCCACCCGCAGGACTTCTGTAGAGTCTGCACAGAATGTGACTCCGGAAAAGTCTCTGGGCGGTTCCAGAACCTGGCACGTGACTGTCACCCATGCAAGTCGTGACCACGCTCCGCTGTACCTGGCCTGGCTTTCCATAGCGAGTGCTCGGCCATCTCCTTCGTTTCTTCCAGCAGGGTTCCTACGATCTTTCCAGGTCTTTGAAAGTTTGAAGGAAACGATCCGCCATATTCAAGGCATTGAGACTTGACTCTGTACAACACGAAGAATTCAGCTAGTGAGTCAGTCGGTTTGGCCCAGCGGTCTTTGAAAGTGGGTGAAGTTTGACTTCTCCTGTCAAAATGACAAGCCGTTTAGTTCGTTACCGACTTTGAGAACAGTTAGCTTGGATAGCTTCATATGTTGGATGATCAATAATAATATGCGCAGTTTATAGTCATGAAATAGCAAATACTTTTACAGTTGAACTGTAAAGTGAATGGCGCGTATGCATGGTATTTCATGTAGGTGTTAGGTGAGTAATCTAACGAATCGGTCTTTGATTTTTTTTTTTTTTAAAGTTATTGAAAGTTATTGAAAAGAAGGTGGCCAATTTTGGACTGAAAAATATGTAGGGACCCCGCGACCAGCAAATGAGAGAGAGAGAGAGAGAGGAGAGAGAGAGAGAGAGAGAGAGAGAGAGAGAGAGAGAGAGAGAGAGAGAGAGAGAGAGAGAGAGACAGAGAGAGACAGACAGAGACAGAGACAGAGACGAGAGACAGACAGAGACAAACAGACAGAGACAGACAGACAGACAGAGACAAAGAGAGACACAGAAAGAGACAAAGACAGACAG
>JABMCL010000871.1:192500-205000 GCA_018857735.1 Alviniconcha marisindica
CAATGATTGGTGAGAATTAAAACGGACGCGAGCACAGATCCAAAATGCACGCAAAGAATGCAAACAAGGCTTTCACTGAAGACCATACGGAACAAAAGGTGTTTGTTGTTGTTGTTGTTGTTGTTGTTGTTGTCGTTGTTGTTGTCGTTTGTTCGTTTGTTTTGTTTGTTTGTTTTGGGGGAGGCGGTGGGGTGGAAGAACTGCCTTTAACAATCCTTTAGCAAGCGTACCCCAGAACAGGGGGAAACAATTATTCCCCATACTTTCACTTCTTAGTGGGATATATGTTATATATATAATACTCAAAAGCGGGGTGGGGGTGAGGTGGGTGGGGTGGGGGTGGTGGGTGGTGGGGGTGAGGTGGGGGGTGGGGGCTGGGGGTGAGGGGGGGGGAATCTTCAGCCTGTTATACTTTTATAGGCTTATACATTACACATTCAAAGCAATGTTCATTCAACAACTAGATTGTTAGCGAAGTGAAATTGTTCGTCCGCCATACATTCCCCCCCCCCCCCCCAACTGTATGAGCTCATCGCCTATAAGCTATAGCTATAGCCTGTCGATGAGCACATAATGATTCTTTGTATCTTTATTTTGTCTCGAATAAATTTTTGTTTTAACCAACAACTAGGTGCAGTTCTGTCGCAACTGACCGGCTGGACCGGCTTTAGCACATACAAATATACATATATTAGAACTGGAAAAACACAAAGTAAGTACTCGGTGTTGTTTCTGTCGCTAATAAGACAAGCTTTAACTCCACACTTACACGGATAGTGAGTGATCCACACTCACACGGATAGTGATCCACACTTACACGGATAGTGATCCACACTTACACAGACAATGATCAAGATACACGATCTGCAGTTACCGCACAGTTACCGCTATCACCGTACATTCGTTCGTTACATTTGTTTAACCCCTTCGCTGCCCTCAGGACGTCAGATGACGTCATTGGCAAAGCGCTCTACCGTCTACATAATACTGGACGTCATTTGACGTCCTGTTTGAATTCCAACCCTTTACGTGAAACACAGTTATCAAAATCGGCGTTTTTTGTTTGTTTTGTTTTGTGTTTTTGTTGTTGTTGTCATTGTGTTTTGTTTGTTTGTTTGTTTGTTTGTTTGTTTTTTGTGTGTGTCTGCCGAGCCTTTTTGGGAAAATGACCTTGGAAGGAAACTGCGTCAAACAATTTTTTTGGCAGTGAAAGGGTTAACGCCGAATTGTCTCCGGAGAGGTACCGTCGGGGACTGAGCTCCCACGGGCTGGGGGGAAAGGGGGAGTTATACCTAACACTACAGTGTCACCACAGTATGCGGGATGGAGCGCATATGGACTTTTCCGAGCGTATAGATACCATCTTGAACTGAACTGAACTGAACTGAACTGTCACCACCTGAATGATCTCTGTATTAAGATGGGCAATGATGAGAGCCATTTTAATGTTTCATTCACTGTGAGGGGCAAAGTTGCAAGACGGATGTCTACGAATCACAACTTTTAAAGAGAGAGGAGAGCCGATGCGGGGAATCGAACCAACGCCCGTCCGCTTACCAGGCACACACCTTACCGCTGGGCCAAACCGCTTGACAGCCGCTGTTATAGTCATCGAGTAAGTAAGTAAGTAAACCTGGTGCTTAACGTCCACAGAAACCATAAGGCTTATTAGGGACGGGGAGAATGGGGGGAAGGGGGTATGGAGGTGGGGGAAGAGGGAGATTATATACCTATCGGTACACTGTCACCACCAGAATGATTCCTGCATTAAGACGGGCAGCGATGAGAGCCATTTTAATGTTTCATTAATTGTGAGGGACAAAGTCACAAGACCGTGTCCACAAACCACAACTTTTTGAAGAGAAAGGAGAGCCGAAGCGGCATCGAACCGAGGTCCTTCCGCTTACCAGCCCACCGCCTTACCGCTAGGCCAACCCGGCTCTCAAATAGTCATCGACAAACCGGATTCCCTTTTATGCTGAAAAAAACTTTCGAGACAACACACACCTTCGCTTCCAGCATCCTGCCTGTCACCGCAGCAGATGACGTCAACACCTCTTGAAGCGCGTGCATGCAGTGGGCGAAAATGAAATCAACAAGCAAAGCATCGATCTCTGCTTGGCCGAATACTCGTTCACGTCTTGAAACGGCCTCTGATTAGGCCCCGCGCGGCCCCTGCGATCTGTTGCTTAATTTGCTGATGGATGTGGCCATGCAAATCAGTGTTTGAGGGGGGAAGAAAAGCCAATATTTGAGGAGGGAAAGTGTCTTTTTACCCCATCGGCGCCAGAGGGCGCTGGGTGACAAGGGATACATCACTGGAGAGTTTCGTTCCCCCGGCAGCCCGCGCCCGACGTTCCTTCCGAGTGGGTCGAAGAGCCTGGAGGGCAAACATCGTCGTCTCCACGTCAGTCGGCCTCATCTTCCCCGGGCTGTTCAAGCTGATTGCTAGGGAGGTCTCCAGAGATCTGTGACTCGATGCTGCACTGTGCTCGGCGGCGGTGTAGCCCGCAACAGCGGCTGCGGAAATTAAGGTCCTCTCTATTGAGTTCATCCGCGAGTTTTCCAAGGTTCTTTTTCTCTCTCTCTCTCTCTCTCTCTCTCTCTCTCTCTCTCTCTCTCTCTTTTTTTTTTTTTTTAAACTTTCAAAAGCCTGCTGAAGCAAGCCAGGGTGTAGTTTGAGTGCTTTCCCTGCTGCCAGATATAATTATATCCTTGCGGCTGCAGAAGTTAAGGTCCTCCTCTCTGTCGAGTTCACCCCCGATGTTTCCTGGTTCCGCCCCGCCCCCCCCCCCCCCCCGCCCCACCTTAAAAAAACAACAACTTTGAAAAGCCTGCTGAAGCAGGCCAGGGTGTAGTTTGAGTGCTTTGCCTGCTGCCAGATATATATCCTCGCGGCTGCAGAAGTTAAGGTCCTCCTCTCTGTTGAGTTCACCCACGAGTTTTCCAAGGTTTCCTTTTTTTTTCTTTTCTTTTTTTAAACTTTGAAAAGCCTGCTGAGGTAGGCCAGGGTGTAGTTTGAGTGCTTTGCCTGCTGCCAGATATCCCCACGGCTGCAGAAATTACGGTAATCTCTGTTGAGCTCAGACCCGAGGTCCCCCCCCCCCCCCTTTTTTTGGGTTTGTTGTTGTTGTTGTTATTGTTTTTTTACTTTGAGAAGCCTGCTGAAGCATGTCAGGGTGTAGTTTGAGTGCTTTCACTGCTGCCAGATATCCCCAGGGCAGCAGAAATTAAGGTCATCTCTGTTGAGCTCAGCCCCGAGGGCCCCCCCACCCTTCCCTTTTTTGTTGTTGTTGTTGTTGTTGTTTTTGTTGTGGTTTTTACTTTGAGAAGCCTACTGAAGCAGGCCAGGGTGTAGTTTGAGTGCTTTCCATGCTGCCAGATATCCCCACGGCAGCAGAAATTAAGGTCATCTCTGTTGAGCTCATCCCGCCCCCCCCCCACCCCTTTGTTTTGTTTTTTGTTTTTTGTTGTTGTTTTTTACTTTGAAAAGTGTAGTTTGCGTGCTTTTCCTGCTGCCAGATATCCCAACGGCTGCAGAAATTGAAGTCATCTCTGTTGAGCTCATCCCCGAGGGCCCCCACCCCCTTTGTTTTGTTTTTTGTTTTTTGTTGTTGTTTTTTACTTTGAAAAGCCTGCTGAAGCAGGCCCGGGTGTACTTTGAGTGCTTTCCCTGCTGCCAGATATTCCCGCGGCTGCAGAAATTGAGGTCCTCTCTGTTGAGTTCACCCGCAAGTTTTCCAAGGTTCCCTTTTTTACTTTGAAGAACCTGCTGAAGCAGACCAGGGTGTAGTTTGAGTGCTTCGCCTGCTGCCAGATATTCCCGCGGCTGCAGAAATTAATGTCATCTCTGTTGAGCTCACCCCCGAAGTTTATCGTCGTGGGTGACCGTGTGCGGTTAACGGGGTGTTAAATTCCAAGAACTAGTAACATTAGTATTTGCAGTTCATTTATCGTTGTGGGGTGACTGACCATGTTCGGCTGACAGGGTGTTAACATCCAAGAACTAGATAACTGCAGTAACTAATATAACTGCAGTTCATTCGACGTCATTTTTTCTCACTGTTCTTTCCAAACATAAACTGCAGTTCATTCGACGTCATTTTTTCTCACTGCTTTCTCCAAACATAAAGTGTAGTTCAATCAACGTCATTTTTTCTCACTGCTCTCTCCAGACATAAATTGACGTGTTTTAATTATGAACAGTGATTGAGACATTTACCCACAATTGATGAACTTGATTTCGCCGTAAAATGGCATTAATTTTGGTTTAAACGAAATCTTATTCATCAAAGCATATCAACAGACAATAAAAGAGCAAGTCTTGGAGCGTCAAACAAATAAACGTATTCTACAAGACGCTGCAAATAACAAAATATACAATGCGGTGGAGCAGGTAACACTTCTTTTTGAAACTATATAGAATTGACGAAACCGGAGATAGCTATGTTCATGAAGAATGATGCGTGGAGGATAGCAATTAAAGGGGAAAAGATAGGTAATCTGATGGTTTACGCTCAGTCAACTCTACGGTTATATCAGGGTAAAAGGGGAAAAGAGCAGGTACAAAGTCAGACTATGCATTCTCTAAATAGACATAAAATAATAGCTGGATATTGAAAATGACTACTGAAAACGAATTTTACTTTGGTGCGTGTGGAGAGAGAGAGAGAGAGAGAGAGAGAGAGAGAGAGAGAGAGAGAGAGAGAGAGAGAGAGAGAGAGAGAGAGAGAGAGAGAGAGAGAGAGATGCACAGGTCCATACGGAGATGGATTTTGAAACTGACCACTGAAAACGAAATTTACTTTGATACGTATGAGAGAGAGAGAGAGAGAGAGAGAGAGAGAGAGAGAGAGAGAGAGAGAGAGAGAGAGAGAGAGAGAGAGAGAGAGAGAGAGACAGAGAGAGAGACAGAGACAGAGAGACAGAGACAGACAGACAGACAGACAGACAGACAGACAGACAGACAGACAGAGACAGAGACAGTGACAGATAGAGACAGACAGAGACAGAGAGGGGGGATGGATGGAGGGAGGGGGAGTGAGAGAGAGAGGGTGCGGGTGGTGGGCAGAAGAGATGAAATGTGAGAGATGATAATTATGACCTCTGTGGATGAGTGGGTCTCCAGTAACTATCTTCGATGTGCTGCAATGCTGTCTCAGACTGACCGTTACAGATTGCTTAGACCATATCGGGGACCGAAATGAACATTTATGAGACACATGAATATATACACGACACGACACGACACGACACGACACAGCAACACACAGTTGAAATTTAAAAATAGTGTTAGAAAATAACCATTGTTTAGACACACGAAAATAATACACACGCTGAGAGGAACGGTTGGCGCTGCTCTTACGGCTGTTGTGCCATACCAGGGTAAGACGACCCCAATTCCCGGTATGGGACAATGCAGAAATTAAAAAAAGTGTTAAAAAATTAATAGCGATCCAGTGACATAGCAGGCTTAGCAAGGGACACAATAACAGTCCCGAATCGCCAACGACGGCTTTCACCTGGCGTGCAAGCAAGCGCAAGGTAGATCAGCTCTAACAAAGGCACGTTGCCCTGAACGCGAAGGTGAGAAAACAAAAAGTGTCATCAGGCCTCGATCGGGACAATAAGCTCTTCACACCCCGCATCACCCACCCCAGCCCTTTATTAACCACGCCCGCAGAATGTTCCCTTCCCTTTTTGTCTGCGTCTGTCTTCCAATCTCATCCTTTTTTAATGTACAACGATCAGTTCTTTTCTTTTTCTTTTTTAAATTTTCGAAATGATACACCACGCGATCGTCCAAGCTCTAAGTGATTTGTTTAAGATTGATCTGAATAAACCTCTGTTCAACTGTCCTTCATTAAAGTTATTGTAATAATCATACCTCCCCCCCCCCCCACCCCCTTCTCCTCCTTCCGGCACACATGCGCACAGCGTGCGCGCTCATGCACAGACACAAGCACGAAAGCTGTGAGTGCCTGGGTTATTCTGCTCCTCTCTTCTATTTTTTTTTTTTTTTTTAGACACAAAAATAATTTTATGATCATGCTGGCGACATCACGGCAACCTCAGAATAACAACCACTGGCAATGTGCAAACAAAGGAACTTGCCAAGAGTCAATTTAGTTTTCACGAAAGATACCCTCCGATCATGACATCCGAGTCGAGGTTGAATGTGTTCACATGGAATCAGAATGGTGGAACCGAGAAAATAGGAGGAAAAGAAACAACAATAAATCACATTCAGCACAAAAAAGGAACGGAAAACCACAACACAGCCATAAAGAACTAATAGAAAGAGAAGCAATTACACTAATACAACAGCGAGTGAAAAATGAATGATTCTGGGGTCTGTGTCAATTAGGGCGAGAGGGTCTGCTTCTATAAACCATTGCAATCCATTTCCAAACAATGCACACACATCAAAGGAAACACCTAGGGAACCTGGGGAGCATTCGATGATTAGACAATTCACAACGATTGATGGCACGTAGAGATGCAACAAATATCATTTGAAAGACAGCCACAGAGCGGATAGAAAGACTCGTAGTGCCCCCTCATCTCTCTCTCTCCCTTCTCTCTCTCTCTCTCTCTCTTTTCTCTCTCTCTCTCTCTCTCTCTCTCATACACACACAACATACACACACACACACACACACACACACACACACACACACACACACACACATACACACACGCACACACACACACACACACACACACACACACACACACACACACACACACACACACACACACACCCCCGCAGAAACACGCACGCACACACACACACACCCGGGGCCCACACACACACACGACCACACACACACACACACACACACACACACACACACACACACACACACACACACACACACACACACACACACACGTTTCAGACTTCAAATGGTTTATTGTAATTTGACCACAGACCCACAAGCAGTGAGAGAATCGGGAACAAAAGTATAGGATTTAGTTAGCTGTTGGAGTTAATGTACTGTCAACTGCAAAGGGCCATTCATCCGAAGCGCAGTGAGTTTTGTGTAGACCAGAGAATAGCGTTATATAAAAGTCAAATATTATTATTATCTCAGGACATTTTTTTTTATAAGAACCTCCACGGCGGACTCATCGATATACAGACCTAAACAGTATGTCGTCGTCATTTTTTTTAACTCCTCCTACAAACTCCAGGACAATTGGTTTAAACAAAATTTTATTCATTTATCGTAATCATAAGTTCAACAAATATGTACAGGAAACACAAAAGCGGTATGCTTATTTGAGTGTTACCCATGGACAAAATGATAATTACACAGACATTTACGACGGCAAAATAGCAAACTGTTGTCAAAAAGTCAGAGGCAACAAAACAAATCAAAGACCAAAACAACAACAAAACAAAACAAATAATAATAATAATAATAATTCTTATGTAACCGAGTGTATTGTATACATGTTTCGGGCCATGACCCTTTAATCCTTTCTTTCCGGTTTCTTTTCCTTTTTGATTGGGTGGGAGTTTTATGGCCCCAATTATCTAAGGTATTAAAACCTGTGCGCTGGCCGGCAGCGTTTCGTCGGTTTCTGTGGACGTTAAGCACCATGTTTACTTACTTACTTACCGGCAGCGTCCATAGTTCAGGAGCTGCGTGAGATTCGAGGTGGCCGTCCTGGGCTGTCCGTCCTAACGAGCCTTCCGGTTTCCGTGGACGTAAAGCTATATTGAACCATGCTTCGGCATTGGTCTCAGCTTGTCCCTGATATGTCAACCGACATCTGAGGACATTAAGCAACACTACCTACCTACCTACCTACCTACCGCCGTGTCATAGTTCAGGAGGTGTGTGAGAGTCGAGGTGGCCGTCCTGGGCTGTCCGTCCTAACGAGCCTTCTGGTTTCCGTGGACGTAAAGCTATAATGAACCATGCTTCGGCATTGGTCTCAGCTTGTCCCTGATATGTCAACCGACATCCGAGGACATTAAGCAACACTACCTACCTTCCGGCAGCATTAAGGCCCATCCGAGGACATTAAGAACCAAGTAGTAGCAGTAGTAGTAGTAGTAGCAGCGGCAGCGTCCCTTTCCCCCCAGTGTCCCTGCAGAGGCAGGTTGTTTGTTTGTCAGTGCGGCCGGTGTTCATGTGTTCATCTCAGGGGAGAGCCTACACTGTTTCCTGGTTGGTTGGTGTATAAATCAAAGTTATGTTATAGCAACCTCTGACTTGTGGCTCTTGGTTTAAACAAAAATTTATTCGAGACGAAATAAACATACAAAAAAAATCATTATTTGCTCATCAACAAGCTATAGCTTATAGGCGATGAGCTCATGCAGTTGGAAAAACAACAACACAATGTATGGCGGACGAACAATTTCACTTCGCTAAACAATAAATGAGACGTAACAAAAAAAATAGCAACAATAAAAACAAAAAGACAAGAGGAAACAAAAAAGAAACAAACAAACAACAATAACAAAACACAAAAATACGAACAGTCACCAGAAAACAGTCAAAATAAATTGTAGTTGTGGCTCTTCATCCATGCTTCCAACCTGCTTCCCTTCCCCCACTCCCCTACATTATAAAGCGCTATTCTTTAACCAGAGTTAAACTCATTGTGCTGTAGAAACATCTTATCACAAAAACCACATTAACATACATTGCAGCAAACAAAAACATTAATTATTGTAGCTTTAATGAGCATTATCGCCTATCGAGCAATACACACACACACACACACACACACACACACACACACACACACACACACACACACACACACACACACACACACACACACACACACACACACACAATTACATGCGCACAAAACAAAACAAACTAAACAAAACAAAAAAACGGGAGGAGGGGCCGGGGGGTTATAAAGCAAATAACTAATCGAATGTTATCATAATTATTGATCTGAGAGAGACACAGAGAGAGAGAGAGAGAGGGGGAGAGGGTTAAAGCATGTACTTCATGCATCATAAAGGACAGTTCAAGATTCGGTCTTCCAGACTTTAGCGGGATACGCGTGAATGCGAAAAGCTGACCCGGCGAGTGACTCAGGGACCCCAGCAGGCTTGCGAACGTTGGAAACCGTACCCTTTTGATTTAATCAAACTGACGATAATTTACTAAGAGCCGATCCAGACGGAAGACAAGGTACAGTTATGAATGCCACGGTTTTCTGTTTACCCAGCATATCACAGAACAGCGGTTTTATCTCAGCGTTCGTCCTGAGCGAGTTGTTCGCTCTTGGCCCTACCATTCTTGCTCACAAGGCAGGAAATTATCTCCCCTTTGTAGCTCCTCTGCCATTGGTCCGCTGGGACTCGTCAGTGTCTGAAATTAAAGAGAGTCGTCAGAGAGAAAGAGAGAGAGAGAGAGAGGGAGGGAGAGATGGAGAGGTTCACAGACTGTCCACCTTACTGATGTTTCACCTAAACTCGCAGTCCACTACCAGCTTTAGATACGGTCCAAGATTAAAGCACGGAAATTAAATTTCCCTTGTGAATGTGTTCGCATCTTTGGAGGCAGACATCAATGGTCGACTGGAAGGCTCGTGCCTCGTCATTGTTATCCGTGCAAAGTGAGTTTTTGTTGCTTGGGCATAAACAAGTTCGCGAAAAGCTTTCCCGCCTAATCGGGAACACCGTGTTTCAGACGAACAAGACCTCACCGACGGTTTCCATGCTGTAAGAACCCAATTCTCATATTCCCCCCCGAAGAATCGACCCAAGTTAGCAATCCAGGTGAGCTTATTGTTTGGAGGAAAAGAAGATTCCGGTTCGGGGATCGTATTCTGATCACTCGTCAGGCGCTTTATTGGGAGAGGAAAGGGTCTCAGTTTCCGCCTGTCAGTTACCTCCCTTGGCGTCGGTCACGGCTGAGGGGGCGCTTTGTGTCTTCCGTCAAGTCGCCTTCGATCTGAGAGCAACATGGTGGCTTGGGTGAAGGGAAAATGCAACTTCTCGTTTTTCATCCCACCTTGCATGCGTTCTTTGTGATGAATGGTTCGGTCGTCACCCTCGGGGCACACTTTCTGCCGCGACAAGTTTTGCCCCCTCTCTTTTTGTGAACTTGCGGTGACTTGATTCCAGGCGTCGAAGAAGCAATATTGCGCGGCGTTGTTTGTGCGAAGGGCCGCACGTGCGCTGCTGGGCTTTTCCTTTTAGTGGACGTTGTTGGGCTGTGTTCGGCTTCCGGGTTTGTTTGGTTTGGGCCGGGCGACGCTTTTGAATGCTACTTTGGTGATTATGTTTTGATCTTCAGATTGTTGGCCCAAGTTGTCGGCTCTTTTCACTGTTGCCGATTTAGTCCTTCTCCACGTGTGTTGACGCCCCCCTCCACCCCCCCCCCCCCCCCCACCGCCATCCCCTACTCTCATCCCCTCTGCCCCCTCCTCAGCCCTGTTAGTTGTTTTATTTCTTCTGCTACCTGGTTGTTACTGTCGTTCTGTTGCTCATCTCCTTGTTTGTAAACTTTAATTTAAAAAAAAATCAATAAAGTAATGAAATAAAACCTCTGCTTTTTTCTTCTTGCTGTTTTTGCGATGTTCCGTTGCTTCTCGCGGTTAACTGGGCGTTAAAAAAAATAATCATTTCCGCCTCCCCCTCCTCCTTCCTCCGTTGTTTATGTGGCCTGAGCTTGCCGAAAGCAGGACCACGCAGACACGAGTATAAAGAAAACGTTCGTCACCAGGCACCATCATGCACCCTGCCAAGCCTGCCATTTTGTCTCCATCTTTGTCTGCGCACAACCATCGCCCTGATATAACCGTCATGGTTTACTGGGCGTAAAAAAAACTAAGTTGTTGGGCCTAAAAAAACTAAGTTGTTGGGCGTAAAAAAAAAACTAAGTTCCTCCTCGTCCTCTTTCCTCTGTTGTTTCTGTGGTTTGAGCTTGCCGAACGCAGGACCAGGAAGACATCAGCACACAGAAAAGTCTCCACTAGGCACCCTGTCTGCCGTTCTGTCTCTGTCATTGCGCACACCCATAGCCCTGATATAACCATCATGGTTGACTGGGCGTAAAAACACACAACCCAACTTCCTGCCCACAACCCACTCAGAAACCTTATAGGCCCTATTGTACTTGGTCTGGCTGTCATGAGGCAGAACCTGTCAGAACCACGTTGTTTTCTTTCTAAATTTGGCCACGAAGCCTGATTCGAGATTGTGAGATTGTGTCCGTCAGCGGCACTTCACCTCCAGTACTGGTTCCTGAAACAATGACGTGGTCCCAGTGCATTAAACGGCTGAAAAGTGACAACAAGGGTGTATATGTTGACTGCCAGATGAGTCCCTGTGGTAACAATTAGGATCTGGGGGCACAATTCCTCCACTTGAAAAAAAAAATCGAGCCCAGTGTGTGGATCCGTCATTTCACGGGCAAGTCCACGAACCACTCGGCCGCGTCGGCTCACGAGTTCAGTGCGTCACTTTCTTCAGAACTGAAGTCAACTGGGGTCAGTTACTTTGCCAGTCATCATCCAACATCATCCCCGGCAGTCAGTTATTTTGTCAGTCACGCCTCATCCCTAACAATCAGCTACACTGGAGACAACATTGCCATCGACCTTGTTACCTGGCAGGCAGTTACTTGTCAACGACATCTTCCCTGGCGGTCATATACTTTGTTAATCATCATCTCATTCCTCGCATTAAGCTACTTTGTCAATCACAACCTCTCCCCTGGCAGTCAGCTACTTTGTCAATCATCACCTCATCCCTGACAGTCAGCTACTTTGTCAATCATCACCTCATCCCTAACAGTCAGCTACTTTGTCAATCATCACCTCATCCCTGACAGTCAGCTACTTTGTCAATCATCACCTCATCCCTAACAGTCAGCTACTTTGTCAATCATCACCTCATCCCTAACAGTCAGCTACTTTGTCAATCATCACCTCATCCCTAACAGTCAGCTACTTTGTCAATCATCACCTCATCCCTAACAGTCAGCTACTTTGTCAATCATCACCTCATCCCTAACAGTCAGCTACTTTGTCAATCATCACCTCATCCCTAACAGTCAGCTACTTTGTCAATCATCACCTCATCCCTAACAGTCAGCTACATTGCAGATGACCATGCCATCGGCCTTGTTCCCTAGCGGTCACTTACTGCGTCTATGACATCTTCTCTGGCAGTCGGTTCCTTTGTCAATCAGTACATCATCCCTGGCAGTCATCTCCATTCTCAATCATCACTTAATCCCTGGCAGTCAACTACTTTATCAGTCATCATTCTCACCCCTGGCAGTCATCAGCTTTGTCAATCACAACCTCTCCCCTGGCAGTCAGCTACTTTGTCAATCATCATTCTCACCCCTGGCAGTCATCTGCTTTGTCAGTCACAACCACTCCCCTGGCAGTCAGCTACTTTGTCAATCATCACCTCACCCCTGGCAGTCAGCTACTTTGTCAATCATCAACCACACCCCTGGCAGTCAGCTACTTTGTCAATAATCACCTCATCCCTGGCAGTCAGC
>JABMCL010000871.1:212500-235000 GCA_018857735.1 Alviniconcha marisindica
TTACATCTTAGCGGCACCTCGTTACACCTTGGCGTTACATCCTAGCGGCACCTCATTACACCTTGGCGTTACATCCTAGCGTCACCTCGTTACACCTTGGCGTTACGTCCTAACGGCGCCTCGTTACACCTTGGCGTTACATCTTAGCGGCACCTCTTTATACATTAGCGTTGCGTCTTAGCGGCATCTCGTTACACTTTAGCGGTACCTTGTTAGACCTTAGCGGGACCTTATTACCCCTTAGCGGGACCTCGTTACACCATAGCTTTACATCTTAGCGACACCTCGTTACACCTTAGCGGTACCTTGATAGACTTTAGCGGGACCTTGTTACACCTTAGCGGAAACTCGTTACACCTTAGCGTTACATCTTAGCGGCACTGCGTTACACCTTAGCGGTACCTTGTTAAACTTTAGCGGGACCTTGTTACACCTTAGCGGGACCTCGTTACGCCTTAGCGTTACAATTTAGTGGGACCTCGTTACACCTTAGCATTACACTTTATCGGTACCTCGTTACACCTTAGCGGGATTCGTTACAGCTTAGCGTTACACTCTAGCGGTACCTCGTTACACCTTAGCGGCACCTCAGTACATCTTGAACGACCTCAGTACATCTTGGGGGCACCTCAGTACACCTCAGTGGCACCTTAGTACACCTTTGAGGTACCCCATTATACCTTAGAGGCAACTCAGTACACATTAGCAACACATCAGTACACCTTGACCGCATCTCAGTACACCTTAACGGCACCTCAGTACACCTTACCGGCACCTCAGTACACCTTGGAGGTACACCATTGCACCTTGGAGGTACATCATTATACTTCAGAGGCACCTCAGTACACCTTGGAGGCACCTCATTACACCTTGGAGGCACCTCAGTACACCATAGCGGCACCTCAGTACACCATAGCGGCACCTCAGTACACCATAGCGGCACCTCAGTACACCATAGCGGCACCTCAGCGGCACCTCAGTACACCATAGCGGCACCTCAGTACACCATAGCGGCACCTCAGTACACCATAGCGGCACCTCAGTACACCACAGCGGCACCTCAGTACACCACAGCGGCACCTCAGTAAGCGGCACCTACCGAGGCACCTCATTACACCTTGGAGGCACCTCAGTACACCATAGCGGCACCTCAGTACACCATAGCGGCACCTCAGTACACCATAGCGGCACCTCAGTAACGACACTTCTTGCCCTTTACAGGCGCCTCATCAGTCTTCGGCGGCACCTCATTGCACCTTGGAGGCACCTCAGTACACCATAGCGGCACCTCAGCGGCACCTCAGTACACCATAGCGGCACCTCATTGCACCCGAATCGGCACTTCACAGCTCCTTGGCCTGCAGCCACGACACCCTGGGCCACCTCTTCACACCCTAGTGAACAGACGCCAGCACACCGTGACGGCTCGCGACGGGACACCGAAAGCGAACGAGGGCCGAACACGCGCACGTGCGTCCCGCCTATCGCCTGTTGGACGGGGGTGATGGAGAAGTCGACCACCGTCAATTTTTCATGGCGTTACTTTCAGGCAAAGCGCTGCCGGATCAAATGGGAAGGCAGAAAGAGGTGATTACCAAATGACTTGGGTGCCGCGATGCATAATTCACCTGCGGGCTTTCAGGCTTCGCGGTCGCTTGTCTCTGAGGTGAATGGAAGACACAGTTCGCGGCTCCTTGTGCTGAGCCGCTTGCTCTTCTGTTCCTCGTGTTTAGCTGTCTGGCGGCTGAGTGCGCTATCGCTGTCACGTCGGTGGGGATAAAAGGTGACGGGGGCGTTGTGGTATTTAACGGATGTCACCTGCCTCTCTCTCTCTCTCTCTCTTTTTTTCCTCTCTCTCTTTTTCCCTTTTCTCTCCCCCTCCCCTCTCTCTCTCTTTTTTCTTTTTCGTTTGGTAACGCTTAAAAGGAAAGTTGGGGTTTAGGAACGGGGTGGAGCGCATATGGGCTTTTCCGGCGCATAGATCCACCCTTAAACTAAATTTAACGGGCTGGTGTCCCCCCTTTTTTTCCTTTCTTCAGTGGCTTCCCCTGGAAAACCGCACCTAGCATAACTTTTTTAAATGGCCCCCGGGAAAAGGGGCCCTTCTGTTCCAAAGTAGATTCTTCTTTTAAGGCTGGTCTGTGTTTTTTGTGTGTGTGTGTGTGTTTGTGTTTTGTTTTGGTGTTTTTGGGGTGTGTGTGTGTGTTTTGTGTTTTTTGTGTTTTGGGTGTGGTTTTTGTTTTTTATATTTTTCCCCCGGGCCTTTTTGTGCCGCTTCTCCCCCTCTTTTCTCCCCTCTCTCCCCTCTCTCTCTCTTCTCTTCTCTCTCTCTCTCTTTGCGCCTCTCCATCACTGCGTACCCTCCACCCTTTCTTCTCTTTCTCTGTTCTCTGTACCAAAGTTTGCCACGAGTCCGGGCTGCCAGGCCCAGGAACAGCGGGAAATACGGGGCTAGACTGATTATCGTCCGTCACTTGGCAAAACAGTGCAGTAGTCACAGGCGTTCAAACCCTTTGGGGGAGTGAGCTATTTGGGGCCTTGGGGTTTAAAGAGAAAGAGGGGGGGGGGGGGCGGGGAGAGAGAGAGAGACAGCCCAGACGGACAGAGACAGACAGAGACAGAGAGACGAGACAGAGACAGACAGACAGAGGCTATCTGGGACAAAACTCCCCAAATTCGAAAGTTTTTTTCTTTGAAATTTTGTGGTTTGTGGATTCCTGCCTTTAAATTTTTTTATTTTTAATCTTAACCCTTTCCCTGCCCTGAGGACGTTGTGTGACGTCACTGACAGAGGTTTAAATCTTCTTTTTTTTTAACCCCATTTACTTATGTGACATCGTATGACATTCTGCTAGAGTTCCAATGTTTTGTGTAGCCGTATGCGATGCAAGTGTCTTAACCTTAATGTTTCTCTTTTGCTAATGCTCTCTCGTGGAGACCATTCTTGGGGGGAACTAGAACCGGCAGTACGAATTCCCTGGCAGGGAAAGTGTTAATCAGTTCCCTCTTCTCCTCTTCCTTCTTCTTCCCCCGAGAGGGGGGGGGGGGAAGGGGGGGTTCGTGTGTGTGTGTGGTGTGTGTTTGTGTGGTGTGTGGTGTGTGTGTGTGTGTTGTGCTTGCGGGTGCGGCGTGCGTGCTTTTGGGGGTGGTGTGTGTGTGTTTGTGTGTGTGTTTGTGTGTGTGCTTGGGTTTCGTGTGCGTGCGTTTTGGGGTGTGTGTGTGTGTGTGTGTGTGTGTGTGTGTGTGTGTGTGGTTGGGGGTGTGTTGGGGTGTGGGGGGTGGGGGTGGGGCGGCTGGGGGTTTGGGTTTTTGGGGTTTTTTTTGGGGTGGGTGGGGCTGCAAAGCTTGCCCGGGGGGCCCTTTTGGGCCGGGGCGTGCGTGCGTGCGTGCGTGCGTGTGTGTATTATAGCGGTAATCGTTTTTAGTTTAAAAACAACATTCACACCGCCTTTTCACGAGAGCAGGCGCCAAGTGGAGTGGTGCCCCTTTTCACTGCCTAACGGGAAGGCGTGACTGATCGTGAGCGCGATGGCCACGCTTTGTACCTCCCTTCCTCCCACATCCTCCCCCACCCTCTCGGCTACGGGTCGCTCGCTTCCAACCTGTGTTCCACATCATTTGCATGCTGCTGTTTGCCTGCTGTCAGTGCCAGAAGTTATTGGCAGTCACGACTTCGCGGCTACGATGCTTTATCATAGAGCATGAATCAGCAGGGTCTGATCAGGTATGGGTGTGGGTGTTTCAGGTACGTAAGGGCAAAGGGACACCTCGACATCTCGATCCTTTATAGAGAGTTTGAAGACAGTTTTGCGTTTTACGGTGACTGGGTGATCTATCACTTTGTAGGATACGCCTACTCGGCCAAATAAAGGTTGGAATCTGTAGCTGGCACCTTCATGATTTTCAAAATGTGCGCCGAAAAACACTGATTCTCAGTCTCGAACAAATAGAGAGAGAGAGAGAGAGAGAGAGAGAGAGAGAGAGAGAGAGAGAGAGAGAGAGAGAGAGTGTGTGTGTGTGTGTGTGTAGAGAGAGAGAGAGAGAGAGAGAGAGAGAGAGAGAGAGGAGAGAGAGAGAGACAGACAGACAGACAGACAGACAGACAGACAGACAGACAACAGACAGAGACAACAGAGAGAGAGACTTTGTTTCGTTATTGCTTCAAAGTCCATAACAATGAGATGAAATCAATCGGAATTTTAATAGAAGACGGAGAAGAAGAAGAAGATTTTAAACGATCAGACAGACAAACACACAAGAACAAAGACAGACAGACAGTAGGACAGACAGAGAGATACCGACAGACTGAGACCCCATCAGCTCATTATCTCGCTATCCATTCTAAAAAGCCTCTGGGTTCTGTGTGTGTTGGGTTGAGTTGGGCCTGCCTAATATCTCTGTCAATAACAGAAAAGCAGATAAAGTGACGAGAAGGAGGACGTACAAGAAGAAGAAGAAAAGATGTCTGGAACGAAGGCTCTGTGAAGTGAAACAAAAGGAACACCCGGCACATTTAAACGTGGAAAAGTGTGTTCAGACCCGTACGCTTTTACCTACACTTGCCGGCAAAAGTTAAGGGTCTCTGAGATGCCTTTTAAAATCTTGAGTCAGGCGCGTGCATTAGCAGCAAGCTCGATCGGCCTTTTTTTTTTTTTTTTTTTTACAAAACCAATAAATCTTCGGCCGCAGCGTATAACAGAAGACAGGCGCTATAGTCGCGACTTCTGTTCTCTTTCAAGCTCCTTGAGCTTTCCGCTCGGTCCGTTTCTCGCTTTTGCTTTTAGCAACTGCAGTGACGAGATTCGGTTGTTGAGACTGGCGCGTTTTTTTATGAAAAGGAACAGTATGGTAGGCGTATCTTGGGATAATCTGCACCCACCCTTCCCCCCCCACCCCCTCTTCCGGTTCCCCCACCCACCGACCCCCGCCCCCAGTTACAAGCGTTGTTCGTTTGGCTGTTGGAGAACAGTTTCGTATAGGCTTAAGTGGCGTTCATCTGGTCGAAAAAAAGGTGGAGAACAAAGAGGCACTTCTCACAAGTTGGGAACGAATTCGCGGTAGCTCAGATATGCATAGGTAAAAACGAAATTATGCGCGCGCGCGCGCGCGCGCATACACAGACGTGCACATGCGCGCGCGCACGCACGCACGCACCTAGAGAAACACACACACACACACACACACACACACACACACACACACCACACACACCACACACACACACACACACACACATCAGAGCACACACAAGACACACACATACCTAGAGAAACACCACACACACACACACACACCACACACACACACACACACACACAGAAACCACCTAAACACACACACACACACACACACACACACACACACAACACACACACACACACACACACACACATCTAGAGAACACACACAAGACACACACATACCCCTAGATAAACAACACAACACCACAACACACACACACACACACACACACACACACACACACACACACACACACACACACACACACTACACACCACCACACAACACACACACACACACACACACACACACACACACACACACACACACACCAAACACACACACACACACCCGCCCACACCACACACACCACACACACCTAAGAAACACACACACACACACACACCACACACACACCACACACCGCACGCACACACGCACACAAACACACACACACACACACCCACACCATACACACACCCACACACACAACCTTCCCTCACACCACACACACACACCCCAGCACACACACACACAACGGCACTTAACGACAAACACACATCGTCAACGCACACACACAGAAAACAAAAAAAAAAAAAAAAAAAAAAAAAAAAAAAAAAAAAAAAAAAAAAAAAAAAAAAAAAAAAAAAAAAAAAAAAAAAAAAAAAAAAAAAAAAAAAAAAAAAAAAAAAAAAAAAAAAAACACCACACACCACACCCCTACAGCAGCCCCACCCCACGCACGCACGCACCCCCAAAACCCCAACAAAAACCAC
The DNA here is from genome assembly GCA_018857735.1 of Alviniconcha marisindica. Classification (NCBI taxonomy): domain Eukaryota; kingdom Metazoa; phylum Mollusca; class Gastropoda; family Provannidae; genus Alviniconcha; species Alviniconcha marisindica. The sequence continues at coordinate 218,518 of JABMCL010000871.1, forward strand.
CCAACACCCACACACCCAAACCCTTTTTATTTTTATTGCAGTCTTGTTCTGCATTCAGCTCATACACACGATCCTGCTTTAGCTACCACATCGAACCTTTTCTCCGTTCTCCCAGGTACCGCAATATCGGCCGCCAGTTTGACAATTGATCGCTACAACGGCATTAGACGACTGGGAAAGAAATTGGCAATCGTCTTTAATGCGCGGTGACAAAAGAAAACGCAGTTTATTCACGCCGAGCGCACTCTTTTCTCTCAGGAGTCCCGGTGAGTGGGCAAGCAGCCATCTTGGATGTCAACAATTAGTCGTTGATCGTGGCTAGGATGAGAGTGTTTGAAAGGTCCATTCGTCATTCTGGCGCAGCGGCAAATTCTGGACAGTTCGACAAATTGCAGGCCTGGGATATTTTTAACAGTTCGATACAGCACCAGCAGTGAGATAGTTGCAGTTGTAAATTCCAGATGTTTATCAATGCAAATGAAACGGATTTTGTCTTGTGTCTAGTGTGCAGTGCATATGTGTAAGCGCTCTGATGTGTTCTTGTTTCATATATATATATTCTAAAATTTGCGCGCGCGCGCGAGTGTGTGTGTGTGTGTGTGTGTGTGTGTGTGTGTGTGTGTGTGTGTGTGTGTGTGTGTGTGTGTGTGTGTGTGTGTGTTCGTTGATTTTGAGGAGAGAATAAAAAAAGAAGTAAGAAAAAGAAAGAATAAAAAGAGAAGAAAATAAAATAAAATAAAAAGACCCCAAAAAGGCATATTTGCCGAAAATTCGCACCTTGTTTTGCATCTGGATATTAAAAAAGGGTTCATTTTAGACCCTCTCAGCGTTTTTGTGCCTGCGGTGGAGTACTGCGGACGCAGAAATTAAGGTTCCCCTCTGTTGAGAACCCAGAGCTGACGAAAAATTTTCCCTTTAAAGACTGGAGTAGGTCAGAATATAGCCACGCATGTTTCGCCCACTTCCAGGAATGTCTGTTTTATTCCCCCCCCCCCCCCCCCCCCCCCCCCCCCCCCCCCCGCCCCAAAAAACACCCCACACACCAAAACAACAACAACAACAACACAACACCAACCAACCAAACAAACAAACAAGACAAAAACAACAACAGCAACAAACAAACAAACAAACAACAGTACGTAAGTTGATGAAATACAAACTTAAAAATTAACAACATTAAAGAGATTTAAATTAAAAAACAAAACAACGAAAAACGTAAAATAATGAACGATTATGGAGAAAGTAAACGATGAAGGAATGACAATACATATCATTTCGAAAAGGCATTTTTAATGGAGTTTATGTACCTTCTATTTACTCGCATGCCAGTTGCGATATTGTTGGTATCATTAGGCCTAACCTTAGGCGACATCAAGTCGTTGTTGTTGTGTCCGTGTGACGTCTCTCCATCGCAAATTAGCTCCCTTTGTTGATAATAATAGAACAAGGAAATGAATGATACACTGTCAAGTATGTATGCTTATTCATTTATTATTCATTTCCTTATCTTCAGGCTGAAGTGTGAAAGAAAAAGAAAAACAAACAGGGGAAAAAACAGTTAATTAATTAATTAATTGCTGAGGCGTTATACTTAAATCTCAAAGACCTTTAACAGAGTAAATCCGACGGAGTGAAACAAAGTTAAAAAGAAAAGAAGAAAAAAGAAAAGAAGAAGATGTCGTGAGCCGGTTGGGCCTAGCGGTAAGACGTTAGGCTGGTAAGCAGAGGGACTTCGGTTCGAATCCGCTTCGGCTCTCCTTTCTGTTCAAACGTTGTGGTCTGTGGACACTGTCGTGTGACTTTGTTCCTCACAATTACGAAACATTCAAATGGCTCTCATCGCTGCCTCCCTTAATGCAGAAGTCATTCTGGTGGTGACAGCCGCGTAGCGATAGGTATATAATCTCCCTCTTCCCCCATCTCCATACCCCCTTCCCCCCTTCTCCCCGTCCCTAATAAGCCTTACGGTTCCTCTGGACGTTAAGCACCACGTTTACTTACGAAGAAGAAGAAGCAGAAGAAGAAGAAAGAGAGTCCTACTCCCTTCATAAAGAGCCTATTGGGTGCATTTAGTTCCTACCACCCCCCCCCCCCCCCCCCCCCCCACCAAGCCCCCCCCTCCCCCCCCCCCCCCACCACACACACACACCCAGCCGAATCCGATTTTCATTTCAAAAATAAATAAATCAAAAAATCAAAAAATCTGGTAAATTATAACAGCTTTAATTTTTCTTTTATACAGATTCCGTGTTGTTTGTGTGCAGTCAGACGTGTGTTTACCAAGTCACGGAGGATAGCTGACAGTTGCTCGGTCCGTTTGCTTTCGATGGTGTACGAACGACAACAAGAGAGTGGTGGTAAATTGCATTATTTTCACGGGAAATACACACACACACACACGCACACGCACCCACGCACGCATGTACGCACATACACACGTACGCATGCACCCACGCACGCACGCACGCACGCATGCACCCACGCACGCATGCACACACACGCACACGCACGCACGCACACACACACACACGCACACACCACAGCACAACACAACACACTCACACACACACACACACACACACACACACACACACACACAACACACACACACCACACCACACAAAACACACACACACACAAAACGCCACACACACCACACACACAAAACAAACACACACAACAACAAAACACAACACACACACACACACACACACACACACACACACACACACACACACACAAACACACACACACAAACACACACACAGAACCCAGAAAACCTACAGCACGTAACGGCGAGCAATACAGACGCCGGCTTAGCAAGCGATAACATCATGTTTTAACAGCGACACGAAAACAGAGAAAGAACAACAGTGAAGCACAAAACCTAATCAAGCAGCAGCTAAACAAGGACTACAATATAACCGCTCGAGACATAACATCTGACTGAGCTTCGTTGGCTCTTCGATCTAACTTTTGCGTGAATCCCGTTGCTGTTACCGACAGCGACACGCACCTGTCGCTCAGTCGTGGTTCAAAACCAGCAAGGCGTAGACAGGAGTGAACAGAGAGGAGCGGTAACAGGTGTACCACCTCTCTCTCTCTCTCTCTCTCTCTCTCTCTCTCTCTCTCTCTCTCTCTCTCTCTCTCTCTCTCTCTCATTTTTATTCTTTTATTTTATTTCATCGCGGGCAAACATCACTCGATTCTTAACGCTGGAAGCTGAAGAGTGGAGGAAAAGGGGAGTGGGTGCCGTGTTTTTTTGCGCGTGCGTGTGGTGTGTGTGGTGTGGTGATGGGGGGGGGGGGGGGGGGGGGGGGGGGGGGGGGGGGGGGGGGGGGGGGTCGGAGTCGTGGGCAATGGATTGCTGTCGGTCGGTTTGAAAAGTTTTAGTCGGCATTTAATCAAGCGTGTCGTGGATGCCATGTGCCCTCCCCCTCTACCCTTCCCTCCCCCCATGCCCCCCCCCCCCCCCCCCCCCCCCGGCTTCCCTACGCCGGATCAATCACACCGCAGTGTAGGTATGGTTATCATAGCGAAACTGCTGAACTGAGATCGTTTGAAGATGGTCGGCAAGGGTCCGAAAAATTGAGTGTTGCTACTGGTGTTAAGAAGAGAGACATGAGAGTTGAGAGAGAGAGAGAGAGAGAGAGAGGAGAGGGGAGAGAGAGAGAGGGATAGGAAGACAAAGGAAAGGAGCGGTTTGGATGCTCATGATAGAGAGATTAAAGTAAAATCAAACCACACTCACACACACAACAATAAACACACACAAAACAAAACACTACACACACACACACACACACACACACACACACACACACACACACACACACACACACACACACACACACACACACACATATATATATATATATAAAGAGATAATAGAGAGAGAGAGAGAGAGAGAGAGAGAGAGAGAGAGAGAGAGAGAGAGAGAGAGAGAGAGAGAGAGAGATGTACAGATATATAGATACACACACACACACACACACACACACACACACACACACACACACACACACACACACACACACACACACACATCATCATCATCATCATCATCATCATCATCATCATCGTCATCAGCCTGTAATATTCTTATTCGTAAGTATTTACACAAGTCGGAAGGCGAAGAAAAAATCAATAAAAGATTTTTGAAATTTTTTAATGTGTGAGTCGGCATTCATAATGACTTGCGATTGACAATGTCTGACAAGTGTCAGAAGTCCCGTTGCGTCTGACACTGATTCTATCTACCTCTGTGGATGACCAGTAGGCTTCGAGTCTAACACCATCCAGATATCCTTCTCGCCCCCCCCCCCCCCCCCCCCCCCCCCCCCATCTCACTTATCCCAAACACCATCATCCTGTCCATTAGTGTCCTGGTTTCCAGCACTACCTGACTGACCAGTAGGCCTACAGTGGGGTGGAAACGAGGCGATCATTGCTGTTGACTGAAAGTCTCTTTCTCCTTCTCTTTCTCTGTGTCTCTGTCTCTCTGTGTCTCTGTCTCTCTGTGTCTTTGTCTCTGTGTCTGTCTTTCTCTGTCTGTCTGTCTGTCTGTCTGTCTGTCTGTCTGTCTGTCTCTGTCTCTGTCTCTGTCTCTTCTCTCTCTCTCTCTCTCCCCTGTTCTCTCTCTCTCTCTCTCTCTCTCTCTCTCTCTCTCTCTCTCTCTCTCTCTCTCTCTCTCTCTCTCTCTCTCTCTCCACCATCCACACACACATCACACACACACACACACACACCACACACACACACACACCACACAACACAACCACACACACACACACACACACACACACACACACACCACACACACACACCACTCTATCTGTCTGTCTGTCTGTCTGTCTGTCTGTCTGTCTGTCTGTCTGTCTCTCTCTCTCTCTCTCTCTCTTCCTTCTCTTCTCTCTCTCTCTCTCTCTCTCTCATCTCTCTCTCTCTCTCTCTTTTCCTCTCTCTCTCTCTCTCTCTCTCCATATCCACACTACCCCGTTAAATATCAAGTACCCAGTTTAACTCATACTGACGGCGTAAGCTATGTTAATTGTGGCAATAAGACAAGCAACAATGTCACATCACAAGGAATAACATCAGAAACATGAAGCTCTCCACATTACTTGCAATGATGATCACACGGTATGTGAAGAGTTTGATAGAAAAGAACATGTGTGATTCAGTTTGAAATATGTACATTTTGCTGTCTTGCCATCGCAAATGTCTGTGTAATTATCATTTTATCTATAGGTAACACTCAACTAAGCATACTGCTTTTGTGTTTCCTGTACTTATTTGTTGAGCTTATGATTACGATGAATGAATACATTTTGTTTCAACCAAATATGTACAAGCGGATGTAAGCGAGAACGAAAACACATAAAAGGTTAAAGAGAACGCATGTAATGTTTTGTCATAAGAAATAGCGTTCTTTTGAACTTTTTCTCCTGTAGTGTTTTGTCATAATAAATGGCGTTCTTTTGAACCCTTTCTCATGTAGTGTTTTGTCATAATAAATGGCGTTCTTTTGAACTTTTTCTCATGTAGTTATTTGTCATAATAAATGGCGTTCTTTTGAACCTTTTCTCGTGTAGTGTTTTGTCGTAATAAATAGTGTTCTTTTGAACCTTTTATGTGTTTGGATCTTGTTTTAGAACGCTAGCAATCATTCTTGTTTCAGATTTTTTGAGAACCAAAACAACACATTCCCTTAGTGGTCATTCAAGCCAAGAGGTGCAGGAAAAACGTGCGAGCACTTGAAACTCAACAGACCACAATCATTTTGGCAGAGGACTGTGTGAGTCGAAGGCAAGAACCCAGGCAACCAACTCGAAACACGCGACTGTCACGGACAATTCACGGACAATGTGCTGCTTGCTAACATAGTCACATGATGCATGGCTTCACCACCGATCTCATCTCTTGAGCTTCCTGTAGGATAAGTCCCCCTTCCTCCTCCGCCTCCTTCCCCCCCCCCCCCCCCCCCCCACACACACACACACACACATTCCCCCATCCCGCACCCTTCCGCTTCATCACCTTTCTGCCTGCCGCGTGTTCGTGTCATCTGCAGCAACAGTTATCTTTCATCTTTCCAAATGAACCAAACGTTTTCGCCACAGTCAATTCAAATCCCTACCTCGCTCCTCCCTCCTACTCCGCTCCCCCCCCCCCCCCCCCCCCCCCCCCCCCCTCCCCCCCTTATCTCTACACCTCCCTCCTCTCTCACCCCGCCTCACCACAGCCAGTCAGCACGCTACTTCAATCCTCCCGATCTTGCAAATGAGATGCTGTGGGATAGCTAACATCTGACTTCTCAAACTCACACGTGAAAACTGTTCTCGTTCTGGCGATTTCACGACGACAAGCGCTTGTCGAGATACGGGGTCCGCCCAGCCCGAAAGCTGCTGCCGCATAGTTTTCACGGTTCACCTTTAGGGGGGCTGCCTGTCCATTCATTTGTTTGCTCCCGGGTCGCTTTAGCGCTTAGCAGGCCAAGTCAAGCGACGGCGACAACGACAACGACTGCGGCCAGCACTGAGTGATAGACCTTTGTCAGCCGCTGGCGCTGTGTAGACGACTAATTGAAAGGCAAGATGTTACCCCGAGATGCTATCAAAAAAGCCCTGCGTAGAGAACGAGTGTCAATGGCTTGGAGGACATGAACGATCCACGCCCCCTGCTGGTTGACTTTTCCAGCTTGGAGTGGCACGTGCCCCACTCTGGACGGACGGGATGCTGAGTCGCAGCAAACACGTAACAGTTGTAATGGTTAGCTGCCTGGTAACAAAACTGAAGTTCCTTCTGTCGGACGTTCTCGGCTTCTAGTATAAAGCCGCCGCCGAGAAGCGACGGTGCAATCCACGTCAGTTAGGTCACGTGATTCAAACCTCGATTTTGATTGGATACGTTGACGCTGTAGTCGGTGACAAGACCACTTCCGGCATATACGTCAACGGGAACAAATGGGGAGGGCACAAATTATCATCAATAATCCGCTGTTTAAAAAAGAAAAGAAAAAAAAGAAAAGAAAAAAAAGAAAAGAAAAAAAGAAAGAAAAAGCACGACTAAAACTCTTTCTCTCTTGAGTTCAGATCGTGGGTCGAGAGATCCTTAAAGTCCTCAGTCGTATCGGCAGAGACAATGGATTCATCCCTGTTGTTCCAGTCTCTCAGAGTCCTTGGCAAGAAGCCGTTATTGTACATGTCTGCATTGCCAAATTCAACTTTGAAGCAGTGCGATTTGTTGTTGTTGTTGATGATGATGTTTGCTTCTATATTGTTGTTGTTGTTGTTGTTGCAAACTACGCTACCATTTTCTAGGTCTTCGATGATCCATGGTCGGACACACCTCTTGTTCCTGACAGGAATGATGTTGTCCTCTGTCGATATAGCTGGGAACTGTGCAGTTCAGTTCAGTTCAGTTCGGTTTAAAATTGTGTCTGCGCAAGGATAAGCCCATATGCGCTCCACCCCCGGTGCTATCCGGTGACTATGACAGTCTGAAACAAAATGAGACCCGGAGCGCTTGCGTAGAATCAACAAGAAAGGGAGTTCTTTCCTTTCCAGACCCAGGTCGATCTTCCCAAAGAAACACGCTTCAGAGTACCAGAGTACTACCCACCCCCTCCCCCCCATCCCCACCCCCAAGCCCCATTAAAGAAAAAGTTTCGTTTCTGTGTTAATTGTTTTGTTTTTTGTTGTTGTTGTGTTTTTTATGTGTTTTCTGTTTTTTATTGTTTTCTTTTTCTTTTTCTTTTTGCACAATTCAGTCAAGATTTATTTTTAAATGCTGATTTAACTCCTGAGAGAGAGAGAGAGAGAGAGAGAGAGAGAGAGAGAGAGAGAGAGAGAGAGAGAGAGAGAGAGAGAGAGAGAGTCTTAACAGAGGCATAATGCGCGTTTCGATTTTTTCTTCTTCTTCTTTTTTTTTTTCGTTTTTTTCTCTCTCTTTTTTCGTTTTTCTTTGTATAAAACACGATTAAAGATTGAAAACAAAACAAAGCAAAAACAAGAGCACAAAAGAAAAACAAACAAAAAACAAAACAAAAAAGACAAAAAACAACACCTCCGAATTGATTCTCAAGAGAATGGAGTCTACCTAATAGAAGCATAAAAGCCAGCCAGATCTTTAGAAAATCCGACCACACGTGTTGCACGTGTACGTGCGCCCTGCAACAAGAACTTGGCCAAAGTAAGTTTATCTTTTACGTGCACCCATGTGTAAAGCTTCCGAAGATCCTGTTTCAGGGTCTCTCCAGAAACCATTGTAGCAGCATTTCCTTTGTCAGCTCTTTCAAATGCATTTTTCATTAACTCTCAAGCAGTGTTAAATCACACAGAAGTAATTCTCAACAACTCCCAAACAGTCTTAAAGTATTCGAGGCTTACAAAAGCCAAAGCCAGCTCGGACAGGACGGCATCCGACCGTATAAATCTTGATGCAAATGTCTGCGAGAATTAAAGAAGAATGACTTAGCCTGACAACTATTTCCTCATAAATTATGTCAGTCTTTGAAGTGTGAATCCGTTTTAATAGAACGGAAACTTTAGGTCTGTGAAACACTGGTTTTCCGGTCCCTACGGAGAAACAACGGAATTTCTACAGCTCTACGGAACCTTGATGCATCAGTCCCTATTGAGAAACACGGAAACTCTACAGCTCTACGGAACCTTGATGCATCAGTCCCTATTGAGAAACAACGGAAACTCTACAGCTCTACAGAACCTTGATGCATCAGTCCCTATTGAGAAACAACGGAAACTCTACTGCTCTACGGAACCTTGATGCCCAGCCCCTGTCCCTGTGGAAAAACAGTGGAAGCTTTGTGTCTCAGTCACTATGAAGAACATCGGAGGATGTACAGCCCACCAAGTCCCCATGGAGAACTAACACAAACTATAGGTCTGGAAAATGCAGATGTATCAGTCCCCTATCGGAAACAACAGAACCTTTACAGCTCTGCAGAACGATGTATCAGTCCCAATGGAGAAACAACGGAAACTACAGTTCTGAAGAACGTTGATGTATTAGTCCCAAATGAGAAACAACGGACGCTACAGTTCTGAAGAACGTTGATGTATCAGTCCCAATGGAGAAACAACGGAAGCTACAGTTCTGAAGTACGTTGATGTATCAGTATGAAAGTTTTCAAGTTCGAGTTCTCTCTCTCTCTCTCTCTCTCTCTCTCTCTCTCTCTCTCTCTCTCTCTCTCTCTCTCTCGAATTTCTCCTAACTCTAAAACTCCCAAGCAAGCTGACAATTCCTGACATGGCTTTCTTTTTACGCCTACACACGAGCTTTGATGGCTGTACTCTCGAGCTTGGATGGCTGTATAACACACGAACTTTGATGGCTGTACACACGAGCTTTGATGGCTGTACACACGAGCTTTGATCACGAGCTTTGCTGGCTGTACACACGAGCTTTGAACACGAGCTTTGATGGCTGTACACACGAGCTTTGAACACGAGCTTTGATGGCTGTACACACGAGCTTTGAACACGAGCTTTGATGGCTGTACACACGAGCTTTGAACACGAGCTTTGATGGCTGTACACACGAGCTTTGAACACGAGCTTTGATGGCTGTACACACGAGCTTTGAACACGAGCTTTGATGGCTGTACACACGAGCTTTGAACACGAGCTTTGATGGCTGTACACACGAGCTTTGAACACGAGCTTTGATGGCTGTACACACGAATTTTGGACACGAGCTTTGATGGCTGTACACAAGAGCTTGGATGGCTGTACGCACGAGCTTGGATGGCTCACAACGGACGCTTCGTCAGCGATCTCGGGGTCTTCATGGCGAGCAAATCCCCTTCTCTCTCTCGTCTGATTGGACTCGCGCAATCGTTAGCTCGTAATCCTGCCAATAAGACAGGGTCCGGGACTAGAAGCTAGAGTTCGATCTGTTTTCCCCTTTCTTTCTTTTTCCCCCATCTTCCCGTTGTGGAGCTAGCGAGAGAAAGAAGATGGTTTGTCGGGGGCGGGGTGGGGGGGGGGGGGGGGGGGGGGGGGGGGGGGGGGGGGGGGGGTAAGCGGAAGTCGGTCTCGAAGAAGTAGCGGTGAAGGTAATCTGTGACTTGTGTCGCACTTCCAGGACTTGTTTAATGTTGTAATTTGGCTCTTCTAGCGGTGATGCCGCCATTTTCCTCATCAGTGTCTCACATTAAACCCTCGCTCGGATTTCCCCTCTTTCTCGGGTAAAAAAAAAACAATAACCCGCGCGAGCGCGTGCGCGTGCGCGCGCGCACACACACTCACACACACACACACACACACACACACACACACACACACACACACACACACACACACACACACGCATGCACGCACGCACGCACGCACACGCACACGCACGCACACACAGACACACAACACAGGCTCGCACACACCACCCCCCCCCCAACCACACCACACACACCACCACACACACACACACACACACACACACACACACAGCACACACCACACACACACACACACACACACACAGAGGCACGCGCACACACACAAACACGCACACGCACACAACACACACACCACACACACCACACACCCCACCCACAACACACACACAACACACACACACACACACACACAACACACACACACACACACACACACACAACACACACACACACACACCACACACTGGTGAAAACTTCGAGAAATGGAAACGGTGGGTGGTTGGACGTACGAATGGTGGGGGGGGGGGGGGGAGGAGGGGATGGCGAGGGTAGTAGGGGGAGGTGGCGGGTCCGGAGAGAGAAGGATGTAGAAACCACCGCGAAGTTCGCCAGACTATGCCATCCCGTACCAACAAGCTGTTGCAGCAAAAATTGCAGGTGCGTCTATTAATTTGGAAATGAATCAGAGCAGGGAGCTGGGAAGGAAACTTGATATTTGACATCCACTCAGCCACAGAGCGTTATAGACACGGCCCAAGAAAGACAGACAGACAAACAGACAGAGGGAAGAGATGACAGACAGACAGACAGACAGACAGGCAGACAGACAGAGAAACAAGGAGACAGAGGGAAAGAGACAGACAGAGACAGAGAAACATGGAGAGATGGAAAGAGATAACAGACAGACAGACAGACAGAGACAGAGAAACAAGGAGACAGAGGGAAAGAGATACAAAGAGAGACAGGCAGACATGGACAGACGGACAGACAGAGAAAGAGAGAGTCAGACAGACAGACAGACAGACAGATAGAGACAGAGAGACAAGGAGACAGAGGAAGACAGATACAAAGAGAGACAGGCAGACATAGACAGACGGACAGCCAGAGAGAGAGAGAGAGAGACAGACAGACAGACAGACAGACAGACAGAAACAGAGAGAGACAGAGACGAAACGGAAACAAAATTTCATCACATTGGTCTGATTCACTGTTAATGGCACAAATTCCTTGTTATGCTTGAAGAGAATCTGAAAACAAACAAACAAACAAACAAACGTTGTGGAATGAACGTGGAAGCATGTTAAACCATACTCTGGCCTATCCAGGATTTAAAAGACGGAACCTTGCACCACAATCTTGATTCTTAGAAATATCTAAGTTTCGTAATCCGCGGTTTCTCACAAGGATGTGTGATATGGGGCGGGGGTGGGGTGGGGTGGGAGGGGGGGGGGGGGAGGGGGGGAGGGGGCCTGGGGGCACACATCCTCGTCCATTCTGTGTTGTTTTCCCCGCAGAACCAACGCACAAGGGAGTTAACTAGCGTTCGAAAGGCGTCACACAAACACAACAAAGACCTGAGTCGCCTACGTGAATTCTCACCTGGCGTGCGAGAGTTACCGTAGACGTTTAAAGACAAATCCTGTCTAAACTAACCACCCACACTGAGCCAGCTAAGGCTGCACCTGCAACTCCCGCCCCACCCACTATAACCTAGCCAGAGTCTTCATTCGGCAGCCTATACCCACCCACATTATAACCCAGACGAGGGCTTCACCTGGCAACGTATACCCCACCCACATTATAACCCAGACAAGGTCTTCACCTGGCAGCCTTTACCCCACCCACATTATAACCCAGACAAGGTCTTCACCTGGCAGCCTATACCCCACCCCACCCACACCGAGCCAGCTAAGGTCTCTGCTTGTAACGTATACCCCACCCACACTCAGCCAACCAAGGTCTCCATCTGCAACGTATGATAATAATAATAATTAAAGTATTTGTAAAGCACAGAATCTTGTCCAGAAGCGGCAACCATACCGCACACACCACACACACACACACACACACACACGACACGCACGCACGCACGCACGCACGCACGCACACGCACGCACGCACGCACGCACGCACGCACACCACACACACACACACACACACAGGTACCCGCAAACACGAGCATTCTGACTATACAAAGCTAAATTTACACAGCTTAAACTTGAGAGACTTGAGATTGATGAAGACAACAGCACGGAACAAAAAAAGCACAAAACATGGCAGGTCTAAAGTTTTGGGAAAAGAAATGTTTTTAGGTTACTTTTCAAGGAGTCCAGAGAGGATTTCTGTCGGGAGAGGAAGGGGAAAGTCATTCCATGTAGATGGACCCAAAATAGAAAAGGCGCGGGGACGAATACCCCACCAACACTGAGCCTGCCAAGGTCTCCATCTGCAACGTACACCTACTACAGTCCACAGAGCTCAGGAGCTGTGTGAAAGTCGAGGTGGACGTCCTGGGCTCCCGTCCCTAATAAACCTACGGTTTCTGTGGACGTAAAGCAACACTTCAACCAACAACTATTGGGCGGTTCAGTGAAGCTGGTTTGCACGACTGAATGCCCTTTGTAATCTTTTCGCGCAAGAAGTCAGTCGCGAGAGGTCGCAGCGTCACTTCCGGGCCGATTTCTGAGTAGGTGTTGCTTCACGCTGTGTATAACAATGGAAGGTGGACCTAGAATTGCGAAGCGATACAAATGCCACCACTGTTGCAGCTGCAAAAATTACCGGGTAAAGGGGATGGAGGGTGGAAAAAAAGTGTCTTTGTGTCGTTTTCTGGCCGAACAGTAGGTCGAGAGTTCGTGAGAAGAAAACAAAATGCATTTCGGGGCATGCTGTAGATAGCACGAGCAACAAGTTCTTGCTCGTTGCCAGACACATTCTGACTGCGGGCCCCCCCAAAATGACTTTAAAGTTGTCAGTGTAAAAATCGCAAATTCACTGTCACCGCCTTCCATTGTGAAGAAAGTACCCACCGGAAGTAAAAGCAGCCAAGGGGCTTAAGCGATGCCGGGCCAAAGTCAAGGGAGTCAACAACCCCGCCTAGCGGTTCGCCCAGTAGCCCAAAGAAGATCTCCTCCACCTGGCAAGTCATATTGTCCCGTATCCGACACATTCGAGGGACTGGGGTCCAGGATGCACGGATGATCGAGCCACAACTATCCGCCCACCTGTGCTAATGTTAAGCCATCAGCTAGGCTGGACGGCACTGTTCCCTGAACGAGCAGCGGCCCTTCGTCAGCACAGCTGTAGAACAGACGACTTTCTGTCACGACAAGCAACTCCCTGGTGCCGAAGACAGAAGACACGATGGAGACAGCGACCGCCTCTGCTCACCTGTCAGTCACGCTGGTTGCTCCCACGTAGGAGTAAGTAGGTGGGGGGTGGGAGGGGTAGGGGGTAGGGAGAGAAAGGGGCAGGGGGTAGGGAGGTGGAAGGGTGTCGGCACAGGACAGAGTCCCGGACGAGGCTTTGTCACGATACGTAACTCCCAGGGCTCCGACACTCTGCCCTTTTTGCCTTGTCTAGCGCTTCTGGTGCAGAACGCCCCGGTAAACGAATCACTGAAGCTGTGTTGGTCTGAGGTCCCGTGATGGTGAGGATCATGATGATGATGATGATGAGTTGCTTTGTCAGACAAAAGTCAGGTACTCGTTCGGTTCTACGGAAGGTAATATTCTTGTACATTTATTGTGCAGTTTTAGGGAACCCCCCACCCCCCACCGCCGTTGATTTCCACGCCCCCCCCCCCCCCCCCTTTCCGCTCATTCCCTCCCTCCCTCCCCCCCCCCCCCCCCCCCCCCCCTCACCCCTCTCCGAAAACAGCGTTCTATTGCCGTAGCTGCTGCTACGATAGCAAGGGGACTCATTTCTCGTGCATATAAAAATCTGATGATGCACTTAGTCTCATTGTTCCAGGCTGTTTCGCATTGTAGATAATAATAATGATAATAAAAAAGAGGATCTGTACAGCGCTCAATATTCCACGTGAAACTGGAGCACAAGGTGCTTTACAACACACGCAAGCTGCTTTACAACACACGTTCACTGTATGTGTGTGTGTGTGTGTGTGTGTGTGTGTGTGTGTGTGTGTGTGTGTGTGTGTGTGTGTGTGTGTGTGTGTGTGTGTGTGTGTGTGTGTGTGTGTGTGTGTGTGTGTGTGTGTGTGTGTGTGTGGTGGTGTGTGTTCGTGCGTATGTGTGCGCGTGTGTGCGTGCGTGCGTGTGTGTGTGTGTGTGTGTGTACGTGCGTGCGTGCGTGCGTGTGTGTGTATGTGTGTGTGTGTGTGTTATGAGTGCAGTTCGTGAAGAGGAAGCAAAATCAGCCGCCGGCAGAGTGTTTGAGGCAAACTGCTCGAGGCTGTTTCGCACTATAGTCCTTGCTCGAGGCTGTTTGGTACTGTAGACAGTCCTTGTTCGAAGCTGTTTCGCACTGGAGTCCTTGTTTGAGGCTGTTTCGTACTGTTTTCCTTGCTCGAAGCTGTTTCGCACTATAGTCCTTGTTTGAGGATGTTTCACACTGTTTTCCTTGCTCGAGGCTGTTTTGCACTATTGTACTTCCTCGAGGCTGTTTCGCGCTATTGGCCTTGTTTGAGGCTGTTTTGCACTACAGTCCTTGCTCGCGTCTGTTTCGCACTATAGTCGGTCCTTGTTCGAGATTGTTTCGCACCGTAGTCCTAGTTCGAGGCTGTTTGGCATTGTAGTCAGTCCTTGTTCGAAGCTATTTCGCACTAGAGTCCTTGTTTGAGGCTGTTTCGCACTAGAGTCCTTGTTGGAGGCTGTTTCGCACTATAGTCCTTGGTTGAGTGCAACTTGTTGAGGCTGTTTCGCACTAGAGTCCTTGTTCGAGGCTGTTTCGCACTAGCAGTCCTTGTTCGAGGCTGTTTCGCACTAGAGTCCTTGTTTGAGGCGTGTTTCGCACTAGAGTCCTTGTTGGAGGCTGTTTCGCACTAGAGTCCTTGTTGGAGGCTGTTTTGCACTAGAGTCCTTGTTCGAGGCTGTTTCGCACTAGAGTCCTTGTTTGAGGCGGTTTCGCACTAGAGTCCTTGTTCGAAGCTATTTCGCACTGTAGTCCTTGTTTGAGGCTGTTTCGCACTAGAGTCCTTGTTTGAGGCGGTTTCGCACTAGAGTCCTTGTTGGAGGCGGTTTCGCACTAGAGTCCTTGTTGGAGGCTGTTTCGCACTAGAGTCCTTGTTGGAGGCTGTTTCGCACTAGAGTCCTTGTTGGAGGCTGTTTCGCACTAGAGTCCTTGTTTGAGGCTGTTTCGCACTAGAGTCCTTGTTGGAGGCTGTTTCGCACTAGAGTCCTTTGTTGGAGGCTGTTTCGCACTAGAGTCCTTGTTGGAGGCTGTTTCGCACTAGAGTCCTTGTTTGAGGCTGTTTCGCACTAGAGTCCTTGTTGGAGGCTGTTTCGCACTAGAGTCCTCGTTCGAGGCTGTTTCGCACTAGAGTCCTTGTTCGAGGCTGTTTCGCTTTTGTGGTTAGCATTACTGATGAAATGAGCGTACACTTTGATGAGAGAGCGTACACTAACAACCATTTGGATTATGTACCTTAAGCGGAGTTTATGTACGTTGTATACTTACTCGCCTGGTGAGAGTTACTATATATATATATGATTAAAATCCTTGTTGTGTTTATGTGATGCCCTTTTTGAGGAAAGTAAGGACGGGTAGGGGTAGGCATGGGAGGCGAGAGAGGTGGGGATTGGGGGGGGGGGGGGTAGTGGAGTAGTAATGGGGGGAGGGGGGGGGTACGCTTTCAGACAACCAGTCGACAGTATTAAAAGACGGAAGATCTGCCGCATCGCGCCGAGGGCACAAATATCTAACAGCGGTTTAGCCAAACTCTTCTGTCATCGTCTGTCCACGTCCACACTCAGTTGTGTGTACACGGACGAGATGCTGGTAGACGGGGTCCCAAGATGGACAGGAGCGGGTAGTGTCTGTAAACAGAGTGTCAGACATCGCAGGAGTACAGCGCTGGCATGATCATAATGATACCGTGAAGCATGTGGGAGATGAAGTGAAGGGGAAAAAAAAAAGAAAAGGACACAAGTATGGTACGCGTAATCGGTCGTAGTTGGTGTTTTCTCCCTCAAAGCAGAGTTTTGTGTCTCTTGTCGTCACTATTGGGCGGTTCAGGCGGGGTTGTTAACTCCCTTGACTTTTGCCCGGATCGCTTAAGTCCCTTGGCTGCTTTTACTTCCGGTGCGTACTTTCTTCACAATGGAA
>JABMCL010000871.1:240000-245000 GCA_018857735.1 Alviniconcha marisindica
GCTGTGTCTTTTAATAGTTCATTGGAACTGGGATGTGTGTGTGTGTGTGTGTGTGTGTGTGTGTGTGTGTGTGTGTGTGTGTGTGTGTGTGTGTGTGTGTGTGTGTGGTGTGTGTGTGTGTGTGTGTGTGTGTGTGTGTGTGTTTGTTTTGTTTTGTTTTGTTTTGTTTTGTTTTGTGTTCTCAGTTTTTCTAGCTTCATAATCGATTTCTTCAGTCAGCGCGCATGAATGATTTGTAAACCCCAAACAACAGAAACGCCCCGCCTTGCTTCACACAGAAAAAGAGGTCGCTCGACTGGCTCTCATCAACATCTTTATTATGATAACTGTAGCGTTTCCCAGATTGAATTTTGTTGTTTCTCCGAACTGACCAAACAGCAAGTGACAAGCAATTAAACGTGATCAAAGAGCGGCCGAGGCCCACCGGTGAGCACAAAGCACGTTGTCATAGTTGTGCACGACACCGCAATACCCATCAACGGTTCTCTGGGTAGGATTTGTGTTTGTATTTCGGGTGGGGGGTGGTGAGGGAGGGTGGGGGGCGGAAGGGGGACGGAGGGTAGGGGGTGGACGTTGCTTTCCTACTGGAGCACTTCAGTTCAGAAGGCAAAAACCAAATCTGCTCGAAATATGAAACCAGCTTTTCGTTTACTCAAAGAAGGAATACTTTCCGTGGCGCTTCTGTCATTCTCTGAGCCCAATGTTTACTGAACACAACAACAACAAAAACGTTACTTCACCTCTCGTGTCATTTTTCATTGTTTTCAACCGTTTCACTTTTGTTTAACTGTCGTTTTGTGGCCTGAAGAAGGGGATTTCCTTGAAAATTTGCATCACGCTGTCTTTGTCATAATAAATAAGCGTTCTTTTGAATCTTTTATGTGTTTGGATCCAATTTTTATGCTTTTTGTTTTGTTTTTTGTGTGTGTGTTTTTAGTGGGGGCGTGGTGGTGAGAAGGGGGAAGGTGGAGGGGAGGGGGAGAGGAGAGGGAAGGGGGCTGATTCCCCATAATGTTCTTTCGTCGATCGAACGACGTTTCGGTAAATTTAGATAACAATCGAAACATTGGACTAGCTCGGTAGAATGCAAATGTGATGTCACAGGAACAACAAAAAGATCGATTGTGAAGATGATACATTCGACCAGTCAGGGAAGTTGAGCATAATTCCGGCCGGTACACGAAGGAATCCATCCCGTTTAAGAAACGGCCATCCTACTTTCGGCATGAAAGTAGGATGGCCGTTTCTTAAACGGGATGGATTCCTTCGTGTTCCATGCAAAAACAAATGAAACGTTTGGCTGTAAGAACTGAGAAGGTGAAACACACAAGGCTGCATTCTGATCTACTACTTCTTTTGTTCGTTAGACGTGATCCAAACACATAGAAGGTTAAAAAGAACGTTATTTATTTGAACATGATAAAAACCAGCAAATTTTCGGGGTAATCCTCTTTGTCAAGCTACAAAACGACACTTAAGCAACATCTAAACGGTCAAAAACGATGAAAAATGAAGTGAAAAGCTAAACCACTCATCTGTTTTTGGTTGAGCTAAGTTATTTTCCTGTCCAGTGTTTTCTTGATTAGAACGATGATGATGGCATGACATATAAAGGACGAGTTCAAAAAGAGATCGCAGTCGTAAGGCCAAGCAACCCCCACAAGTGGCTTGCTTCTCGGAAGATCAGAAGTGTTGAGGAGCTTGAGACAACTATCTGCGGGCACAAAGCCAAGGACATCACACCATCGATCGCCTGGAGGAGAGATGCGTGGAAAGAGGAAGCGCTAGACGATCTACCTTGAAAGGACGAGAGGGGGCCATCGTCAATCAGACGAACATTGGAACTGTTTTAAAGGCAACGTTGGGGAAACTTCTGAAAGACGGAGTGGAGCGCATATGAGCTTTTCCGAGCGCATAGCTACCATCTTGAACGGAATATGGAACTGTTTGAAAGGCAACTTTGAGGAAACTTCTGAGTGACGGGATGGAGCGCATATGGGCTTTTCCGAGCGCATAAATACCAGCTTGAACTGTTCTGAACCTGGAACTGTTTCAAAGGCAATATTGGAGAAACTTCTGAGATCTGGGGTGGAGCGCATACAGGCTTTTCCGAGCACATAGATACCATCTTGAACTGAACTGAACTGAGCACTAACCGGCGCACGCCTACAGCAGGATTAAAAGAGGAAACGCTTAAGCAGCGTTCGATCCTCAGCAAAGGTGATCGTAATTTTCTCACCCACTGCACCCACTGCACCCTACGACGCGGCTGAGTGAACTGGGGGAGTGTGATAACGTTGAGATTTTAATCTACGACACAGGTAGTGCCTCAAGCTCCTCAACATTTCAGATCTTCCGAGAAGCAAGCCACTTGCGAGGGTTGCTTTGCCCGCCAATGTATCTGCTCGATTTTAATCTACGACCCAGACTGGCCTCCTTTCTTCTTCATCTAAAATTTCTGTTCTTGTATAAATAAAGACGATGGCGGGGAAAGCGATAGTCGTAAACTGGGACTAGAAGCGAATGCCGTTGCTGTATTGACAATTGGTAATGAGCGCGGGAGAGTCTCTTCGCCATTGGGGACACGATCAGAAATTCTCGTAATGGACAGGGCTGTTCGCCAAACGGGAGCAACGCCGCCCGCTGTTTTCTCCGGATAAACACCACCAGAAATGCATTGGCTCTTCTGACACATTCTTGGCGCGGCCATCTTCGCACGATCGGCTTGATTATGCATGCAAATTGCCATGGTGTTATCTGAAGGGTGTGTGTGTGTGTGTGTGTGTGTGTGTGTGTGTGTGTGTGTGTGTGTGTGTGTGTGTGTGTGTGTGTGTGTGTGTGTGTGTGTGTGTGTGTGTGTTGTGTGTGTGTGTGTGTGGTGTGTGTGTGTGTGTGTGTGTGTGTGTGTGTGTGTGTGTGTGTGTGTGTGTGTGTGTTGTGTGTGTGTGTGTGTGTGTGTGTGTGGTGTGTGTGTGTGTGTGTGTGTGTGTGTGTTGTGTGTGTGTGTGTGTGTGTGTGTGTGTGTGTGTGTGTGTGTGTGTGTGTGTTGTGTGTGTGTGTGTGTGGTGTGTGTGTGTGTGTGTGTGTGTGTGTGTGTGTGTGTGTGTGTGTGTGTGTGTGTGTGTGTGTGTGTGTGTGTGTGTGTGATGTGTGTGTGTGTGTGTGTTTTGTGTGTGTTGTTGTGGTGTGTGTGTTTATTGTTGTGTGTGTGTGTGTGTGTGTGTGTGTGTGTGTGTGTGTGTGTGTGTGTGTGTGTGTGTGTGTGCGTGCGTGCTGCGTGCGTGCGTGCGGCGCGCGCGCGCGCGCATCTGTGTGTGTTTTCTTCTTCTCCTTTCTTTCTTTTTGTTTTGTTTGCTTTGTTTGCTGTTGTTCGGGAGTAGACCACGTCTACAATGACTCGACATTTGAAAAGCAGATCTCTGGGAATCTGATTAAAAACAAAACAAAAAAAAAAAAACTAAAGAAAAAACAAGAATATCGCACGAAAGTGAACAACGGCCATGCCGAAACACAAGCTACGTTAGATGACGCCTTCATCCACCGCTTTGGAGCTTTTTTTGATGTTGCTTTTTTTGTCTTTTTTGTTGTTGTTGTCTGAACCGCTGCGCCACGGCGTTTCACCAACGCAACGACTGGACAAGAGTCGCGTGGAATCCACCCCGACCAGAGAGTCGTGTATGAAGAGCATGTTTGGTTTCGTTATTAATGCGCCAGCCAGCTCCCGGTATTCTCGCGTTTTTGTCTCCCTTTGTCGCCGACTTCCTTTTTCCGTTGGAGGCCGCTGCAACAGTTCTGATTCGTTTGACTCCCATTCGGGACTGTTGGCGTACCGCGCTATGTTGCTGCGCTTGTCTTTTCTCTAGCAATTTTGTGCCCCCGAATTCCACTTAACCCGCTTGATCGACATTTAATGAGTGGTCCTAAATATGCACATGACCCATCCATAATTTACGGTCTTGATTTATGTGCTTTTGTTGTTGTTGTTGCTGCTGCTGGGATATGTTGCTGGTGTGCGTGTACGCTTCGCCGGCCGGGTGTGTTCATTCTTTTCGGTCCCTGTAGACTACGTGTGTGTTCATTCTTTTTGGCCCTGTGTGTGTCTGATCATTGTTTTTTGCTCTGTACGTGTGTGTTCCTTCTTTTTGGCTCTAAACGCTTTTTGACTCTATGCGTGTGTTTTTTCATTCTTTTTGGCTCTGTACGTCTGTGTTCATTCTTTTTGGCTCTAAACGCTTTTTGGCTCTGTGCGTGTTTTGTGTGTCTGTTTTCTTCCATTGTTTTTGGCTCTGTACGTGGTTTCGCTCTTTTTGGCTCTGTAGCCTGCATGTGCGTTCATTCATTTTGGCTCTTTATGTGTCTGTTCCTTCTTTTTAGCTCTGTACGTGTGTGTTCTTTCTTTTTTGGCTCTGTACGTACGTGTTCATTGTTTTTGGCTATGTGCGCGTGTGTTCATGAATCAGGAACCAGCTGACCCTGATTCTGAGTTCTTTTGGCTAGCCAAAACTCAAAACTCAAAGTTTGTTTGTAAAGGTGGTTTTGTTGTTGTTGTTGTGCTTGTTGTTGTGCTTGTTGTTGTTGTTGGCTGTCTGTTGTTTTTCACTGTTGCACAATACAGACAGACAAACGAAGACTGCTCTATTCATAAAACTGAATAACAATTCAGAGAAACGTTTTAATTTGACAAGATAATTTTGTTTTTTGTTTTTGTTTTTGTTTTTTGTTTTTTCAACAAATGTCATACTTTAGGCCCCGTTTAAAACCGTTCAAGGCTAAAATGATACAACCTTCACACCCTTTGGAACCTGTAAAGTTCAAAGTAATAATTATACAATGGATCGTAAATCATAACACAATGTCTGTCAGCTGTCTGAATCCCTTCCAGGGAAACGTTTCTTTTCAAGGTGAGTATACTCGGCGGCGTTGAGCGCTAAGTTATCTGAGTTACCTGGCGCTGCTTTGTCCATTATAGAGTGAGGCAGATTTCTATCTAGCGGACATTG
>JABMCL010000871.1:252500-255000 GCA_018857735.1 Alviniconcha marisindica
ACGAAAAAGGGGGGTTAGGTTCGTTTCAACACGCTGTATAACTGTGATCCAGAGACATAAAAGGTTAAAAAGAACGCTGTTTATTACAACAAAACACAACACGCGAATTTTCGGGGTAAGCCCATTTTTCGAACTACAAAAAAAAACAAAAAAACTTGAACAAGAGTTAAACGATGAAAATTTTTGATGTAAGATATTTATCTACTTTTGGTTGAGCTGTTTTTGTTATGTTGTTTGTGGTATAAACTGTATTTAATTTTTTTAAACATATTTCTTAACGGAAAAATAGTGTCGACGCATACAGCACCTTACTGAAGCAAGCAACATACACGGTTTACAGATTATTTAGATAAATCAGTTATTTAGTGGTACATGAAAAGATATTTTATAGTATAATTACATACTGGCGTGGCGAGACGTGTTATTGTAAAGTTACATACTGGCGTGGCGAGACGTGTTCTGGTAAAATTACATACTGGTTTGGCAAGAAGTGTTATGGTAAAATTACATACTGGTTTGGCAAGACGTGTTATGGTAAAATTACATGCTGGTTTGGCAAGACGTGTTATGGTAAAATTACATACTGGTTTGGCAAGACGTGTTATGGTAAAATTACATACTGGTTTGGCAAGACGTGTTATGGTAAAATTACATACTGGTTTGGCAAGACGTGTTATGGTAAAATTACATACTGGTTTGGCAAGACGTGTTATGGTAAAATTACATACTGGTTTGGCAAGACGTGTTATAGTAAAATTACATACTGGTTTGGCAAGACGTGTTATAGTAAAATTACATACTGGTTTGGCAAGACGTGTTATAGTAAAATTGCATACTGGTTTAGCAAGACGTGTTATTGTAAAATTGCACACTGGTTTGGCAAGACGTGTTATGGTAAAATTGCATACTGGTTTGGCAAGACGTGTTATGGTAAAATTACATACTGGTTTGGCAAGACGTGTTATAGTAAAATTACATACTGGTTTGGCAAGACGTGTTATGGTAAAATTACATACTGGTTTGGCAAGACGTGTTATGGTAAAATTACATACTGGTTTGGCAAGACGTGTTATTAAACAAAATAAATACTAGTGTGGCAAGACGTGTTACTGTAAAATTGCATACTGGTGTGGCAAGACGTGTTATTAAACAAAATAAATACTAGTGTGGCAAGACGTGTTACTGTAAAATTGTATACTGGTGTGGCAAGACGTGTTATTAAAAAGATGCATACTGGTGTGGCAAGACGTGTTATTGTAAAGTTACATACTGGTGTGGCATGACGTGTTATTGTAAAATTGCATACTGGTTTGGCGAGACGTGTTATGGTAAAATTGCATACTGGTTTGGCAAGACGTGTTATGGTAAAATTGCATACTGGTTTGGCAAGACGTGTTATATTAAAATTGCATACTGGTTTGGCAAGACGTGTTATGGTAAAATTGCATACTGGTGTGGCAAGACGTGTTATTAAACAAAATAAATATTAGTGTGGCAAGACGTGTTACTGTAAAATTGTATACTGGTGTGGCAAGACGTGTTATTGTAAAGTTACATACTGGTGTGGCATGATGTGTTATTGTAAAATTACATACTGGTGTGGTATGACGTGTTACTGTAAAATTACATACTGGTGTGGCAAAACGTGTTATTGTAAAGTTACATACTGGTGTGGCATGACGTGTTATTGTAAAATTACATACTGGTGTGGCAAGACGTGTTATTAAAAAGATACATATTGGTGTGGCAAAACGTGTTATTGTAAAGTTACATACTGGTGTGGCATGAGGTGCTATTGCTGAATTACGTACTGTGGCAAGAGGTGTTATTAAAAATTAAAAAGAATATTCGTGTGGCAAGATGTGTTATTTTAAAATTGCATACTGGTGTGCCAAGACCTGTTATAAGGAATACATACTGTTGTGACAAGATGTATTACTGTAAAATTACACACACGTATGCATTACATACATCCGTCTTATTGTAACATTACACACTCGTGTGGCAAGACCTGTCTTTGTAAAATTACCTACTCGTGTATTATTAACAGAACTAAATTATTACCTTCGCGGTTGACTGGCATTTGCATATCAAGAATCAATCATTTCCCAATTCATTCACCTTCATTCCGCCGCCCCCCCCCCCCCCCCCCCCTTCCACCGCCCCCTTCGCCCCTGCACCACCGGTTTTTCGTTCCAATCATAAAGTGTTATGAGTGTGTAACCGAGGGCATCCGCACATTGTTTGTGTTGCACTCTGTGTGGACGTCATTCAATCTTTTACGTATGTGTTACGTGTCGTTGTTTTGGACGTCACAAAAAGACGTGGTAAGGGACAGCGCGAGAGAAAGCGAGAGACAATACCAATGGCCTCTCGCATATACCATCAAAAAAATCAATAAAAAAATCAGGAACCTCTGGCTGTGGCTCGTTTGTTCTTTACTTCCAACCTGCTACTTCCATCGACCGTTTACAAGTGACTAACATTGAATCATACCTTT
>JABMCL010000871.1:270000-272500 GCA_018857735.1 Alviniconcha marisindica
TTAGAACATGTTGACATCACTCTCTCCGTGTAAAATGTCAACGGTCATCACATCGACACTGTTGACAGCAGTCGCTATTGTTAGAACATGTTGACATCACTCTCTCCGTGTAAAATGTCAACGGTCATCACATCGACACTGTTGACAGCAGTCGCTATTGTTAGAACATGTTGACATCACTCTCTCCGTGTAAAATGTCAACGGTCATCACATCGACACTGTTGACAGCAGTCGCTATTGTTAGAACATGTTGACATCACTCTCTCCGTGTAAAATGTCAACGGTCATCACATCGACACTGTTAACAGCAGTCGCTATTGTTAGAACATGTTGACATCACTCTCTCCGTGTAAAACGTCAACGGTCATCACATCGACACTGTTGACAGCAGTCGTTGTTGCTAGAGCACTTTGGCATCGCTCTCTCCATGTAAAACGTCAACGGTCATCACATTGACACTGTTGGCACCAAGCGTTGTTTGTTGTTAGAACATTTTGACATCACCATCTACATGTAAAATGTTGACATCAGTCGCTGTTGCTAGAACATGTTGACATCACTGTCTCCATGTAAAGTGTCAACGGTCATCACATCTACGCTGCTGACAGCAGTCGTTGTTAGAACATTTTGACATCGAAAGGACAACCCAGTCTTGTGTTAGAGATGTTGCAATCGAAGAATTATTGTCTGCAACATCTTTCTCCCTTCGTTCTAGTCCATTAAAGTTAAAGTTAAAGGTTAAAGCTTGAAAGTAGTTCGAAGCCAAATACAATAATAACAAAAACAACAAATCGTTACAGGATCGTTTTGTTGTCTCATCTTAATGGCATAATTATATGTAATGGATTTGTTCTTTGTTGTTATTACTGTATTTGGCTTCGAACTACTTTCAAACTTGAAAATTATTTGATGTCAATCAACAAACAAAGGGAGTTAATTTGAGCTCAAAAGACGTCACACAAACACAACGACAAAGACCTGAATCGCCTACGTTAACTCAAACGTGCCATGCGAGTCAATACAAGGTACATATAAATGGAAAGGCACATCCTCAGTCTTATTATCTGATGACAAAGTTCAGCGAAAAGTGCATCATTCCCATAGGATTTCGGCTGGTATCAAAGCCACGTTCTCTTCCTGTTGCTTTCTTATACTTATAGCTTCCGCCAAGGAATTCATTCTCCTTTACCTTCTTCAGGTTATAGAAATTATAATTCGTTCTTAACAACCGGTAGGTCGAAGGCGGTCTTTCGTCGGTTCCATCCATCATTCACTTCTCAATTCCGTGGCCTAAGTCGAATAATGAGCAATATTTCCTTTCCTAATTGAAACACAAATCTCCCGGGTAATGCACTGCGTGGCTTTAATTCTGCGGGCCACAAAGCTTCCTGGCTTCTTTCTAAAGTCTTCGTCTTGTGCCCTCAGACTTGGAGACCCTGCCTCAGATCTTGGTGCGCGCGGAAAGACTTTATTCTGTCTCCCGTCCGCCTCTCTGGCCTGGGAGTCCGCTGGGACCCTTTTCAAAACACGAGTAATGGAAAGAAGCGACGTGTGGAAAGCCTCATTGTGGAGGCTTCATAAGGGACACGACTCTCCTCGCTAAATATCTCCTGCGTTTCCAAACGGTGGACGTTGAAAAGACAAGAAACAGAAAGACAGAGAGGGGGGGAGGAAATGAACACACACACACACACACACACACACACACACAACACACACACACACACACACACACACACACACACACACACACACACACACACACACACACACACAACACACACAACACAAGCCAACATACACACAGAGCCAGACATACACACACACACACACACACACACACACACACACACACACACACACACACACACACACACACACACAATGTGGGGTAGCGGGTGGGAGGGGGATGAATTGGGTCTTTGATGTCGCACAAACTGTTTTCCGAGCTTTGACCTCGGGGACAGAAAAAAGCTGCAGTGATGTGGTGTTAAAATCTTTCACTCGGTGATCTGCTTCCGATAAAATATTCATTAGTCGCTCTGGTTATTTCTTTTGATGTCGCTTCTTGGTGTGTCCGAGTTCTTCTGGCCGCATAGTGCTTCCCTCCACCTTTCGCTTGTCTTGGCAGCCCCTGAGTCCTTTGCGGGGTGAGGGGTGGGGGGGGGGGGTGGAGGGGCGGAGGGGGGGAAGGGGGGGGAGGGGGGGGGGGTTGAGGTGGGGATGAAGAAAAAAGAACCACAACCAACAGGAAAACGGGAAAAATATTCTATTCTAAGTGAGAACTTAGTAGCAGGTGCTGTTGTTGCTAATCGCTTTTATATTGAAAAAATCTGAAACAGGAAGGACTTTGATGTCTTTTTTATTTTTTATTCATCTTCTTCCAAGTACTGAATATGAAAATGACATAGCTCAAACAAAGAGAGTCGTGTCCCAAAGGCTTAGATCTCCGTCTCATTTTTTATCTTTTTTTTTTTCTTTTTTTTTTTTTAACCGTTTA
>JABMCL010000871.1:277500-285000 GCA_018857735.1 Alviniconcha marisindica
CTCTCTCTCTCTCTCTCTCTCTCTCTCTCTCTCTCTCTCTCTCTCTCTCTCTCTCTCTCTTCTTCAAACCTAAAGTGACGACATGTGATGTGAACGGTGAATGTGAATCAGACTCTAGCTTCTGCTTAAAGAAGTTGTCATTCGCTCGGATAGGATCTTCGACACTGAAAAACAAGCATTAAATACCGAGCAACGACCCATTTGTCCAAAAGATGAAAACCAGATGTGGCGTTAACCCCTCTGGAGTCAAATCCTTGTATGACAAGAGCATAAAATATCAGGAACCAACCCACTGTCCTGGCCTATCCGTAACATTACCATATGCTGCGCAAACCCTTCTTCAGTCAAAATCCTGTCTGACAGATCATTAAATATCAAGAACCGACCCATTGTCCTGGTTTATGCATCAAATGACCGAGCGAGGCGTAAACCACTCTTGATTTAAAACCTTGTGTCTGACAGCTCATTAAATATCAAGAACCGACCCATTGTTTCGGTTTATGCATAAAACGAATGCGGCGTAAATCTCTCTTCGGTGAAAACCTTGCCTGACGCAGCACTATGAGCATCAAGAACCAAATCCAAACACATAAAAGGTTCAAAAGAACACTGTTTATTAGGACGAGACAAAACCAGCAAATGTTGGGGGGATAATCCCCTTTATCAAGCTACAAAACGACACTTAAACAACAGTTAAACTGTCAAATACGCTAGCAGTCATTCTTTTTGTTCTGGAATTATTATTATTATTATTTATTTATTTTTATTTATTTTTTCCCTTCATATTTTCATTTTTATATATTTATTTTTTTTCATTTATTTTTTACTTTTTTTTTTTCCATCAAGAACCAACCCATTGTCCTGGTTTGTCCATATGATGAAGGAAATGCGACGCTACAAACCCCTTTTGTCGATTGTATATCTATCAGTCGAAACCTGTCCTTATTGTTGTCGCAGTCGTCATCGCTGCTGTCGTCCCGGTTTGGTTGTTGTTGTTGTTGTTGTTTTTGGGGAGGAGGGGGCGTGTTGTTTTTGTTTAATTTTGTTGTTGTTAATGAATGCAATACAAAAAAAAAAAATGCGATGTAAACCCCTTTTACCAAGTATCTATCTATCAGTCAAAACCGGTCCTTATTCTCGTCACAATTGTCATCGCTGCTCTTCTTTCTCTTTTTTTTTCTTTTTCATTTCTTTTTCTTTCTTTTTTGTTTGTGTGTTTTTGTTGTTGTTGTTTTGTTGGTTTTTGTTTTGTTTGTTTGTTTCTTTGTTTGTTTGTTTTTGTTGGTTTTTTGTTTTTTTTGTTTTTTTTTGGGGGGTGGGTGGGTGTTAAACACTTTTGATTACTGATCGCAAAACAAAACAAAAGCGATGTAAACCCTTTTTACCAATTACCTGTCCCTCTGCCAGTCAAAAACCCTGTCGTTATTGTCAACACGATCGTCATCGCTGCTGGTCGTCGCGGATCATGAACGACTTACAACCCCGTCTCCCCACCCCCACCCACCACCCCTCACTCCCCTACCTCTCATCACCCCCTGTCCTCCCCTCTAACCGAGTCGACCAAGTTCAGTTGAGTGTTGCTTTAACGTCCACAGAAACCGTAAGCTTATTAGGGACGGGGAGCCCAGGACGGCCACCTCCACTTTCACACAGCTCCTGCGCTCTGAGTCGACCAAGACAGAGTCTTTCCCTTTTAACCACCTTCACGCCCTCCTTGCGGCCGTCCCAGACCATCAGCCATCTCCTTTATATCAAATTTCACTTAGCGGGTCCCGGGTCCCCCTGGGGACCGCGGAGATATCGACTGTGGAAAAAAGTTGGATATGGCGGTAATATTCCACAAGAACTGGCTTTAGCGCGCCGCCTCCCGCGGCCCCGGTGGGAGTGACATTTCCTTCATTATTAAAGATCGCCCCTCATATCCTAATTTATCTGTGGGCTCTGAGATGGGGCAAAGGAAGTTCTGCCCAGCAAAGGCGAGAGAGGATCGAGATTTTTCAGACGATCCGAGAGGAACTTAGACTAGAGGAAGAGGGCTCTTTGTGGGTCTGGTGGCCGGTCCGGCTGGGGGTGTTTCTGTACATGTGTTGCTGGAAGAAAAGAAAAAGGGACAAGTGGGGTGGGGTGGGTGGTGGGGGTTGTTAGTAATTGGATTTTAACGTTCTGTCAACTGCATAGGTTACCGCCGGACGATGTGTGTAGGGGAGAGAGAGAAAAGCAAGATATGAATAAAAGACCTTAATTGTTGCTTCTTTGGCACTGTTAAGGCGTATGAATACATTTTCTGGCGGGGGTGGTGGGGGTGGGGGGGGAGCGTGAACTATCATTTCCACCCTCTCTAAAAATTTGTCCTTTTCCAGTTTTTAGACGAGCGACACACTGATCCATCAATCACCATATTCATATCTTCTCCTGAAAGCCGATAATGATTCCTTCGTTAACCCTAAATATCAGTGTATCACTGTGTCACTAAATGTTAAAGTATCACTCTGTCACTAAACATTGAAGTATCATTTTAATGTGCTCTCTCTCTCTCTCTCTCTCTCTCTCTTCTCTCTCTCTCTCTCTCTCTCTCTCTCTCTCTCTCTCTCTCTCTCTCTCTCTCTCTCTCTCTCTCTCTCGAAGATCTTATCAAATTGTTCGTAGGGATTTCTCAGAATATGAAATTATGTCATGTCAGTTCAGTTCAGGTCGAGAATAATGGTATCAACGCCTTCGGAAAAGCCTATAAAATGCGTGCCACCCCGTGTCTCAGATGTTTCCCGCAACGTTGCCTTTGAAACAAGTGTAACGCTTGACCTTTCACAGCCTTGTTTCCATGGCTTACTTCTTCTTCTTCTTCTTCTTTCTTCTTCTTCTTCTTCTTCTTCTTCCTCTCTCTCTCTCTCTCTCTCTCTCTCTCTCTCTCTCTCTCTCTCTCTCTCTCTCTCTCTCTCTCTCTCTCTTCTTCTTCTTCTTCTTCTTCTTCTTCTATCTTCTTCTTCTTCTCTTCTTCCTCGTCTCTCTCTCTCTCTCCTCGTCTCTCTCTCTCTCTCTCTTCTCTCTCTCTCTCTCTCTCTCTCTCTCTTCTCTCTTCTTCTTCTTCTTCTTCTCTCTTCTTCTTCTTCTTCTCCTTCTTCTCTCTCTCTCTCTCTCTCTCTCTCTCTCTCTCTCTCTCTCTCTCTCTCTCTCTCTCTCTCTCTCTCTCTCTCTCTCTCTCTCTCTCTTGGTCAAGTGTGGCGCTTGACCCGTCACAGCCATGTGTCCATGGCTTACTTCTTCTTCTTCTTCTTCTTCTACTCTCTCTCTCTCTCTCTCTCTCTCTCTCTCTCTCTCTCTCTCTCTCTCTCTCTCTCTCTCTCTCTCTCTCTCTCTCTCTCTCTCTCTCTCTCTCTGTATCCTTCAGTCCAGTCGATTCAAGAAGAACAAAAACAGAAAGGAAGAAAGAGTCTGCCCATGAAACTGGTCATAAAAATATAACGTTAGAACGTTGTCCCCAGGAGCTTGGGAGATGAACAAGATTCTGAACGGCATGCCGCGAGAGAGAGAGACAGACAGACAGAGAGAGGGTGGGAAAAAATCTCGCGACACTGAACTTCGTCGTATCTTGTCCATTTCGAGGCTTTCCCTTTGAGCGCACTGCCATTTGCGGAAGAGTTTTGTCCCGTGATGAGAAATTATTAGAGTGGCGTCCCCTGGGACTCTTTGCCCCGTCTTGGCTGGTCGTGGTGGGCGAGCATCGCGGGCAGAAGATGATCTTTGAAATTTTGATGAAGGATGATGGCCGTTTTCCCGCTGTCTCCTGAGAGTGTTTCTTTTAGCACTCCCCGGCAGGGAGTCATGTTTATTTCATCTGCCTTCTTGGTCTTCCCTTGGAGATTTCTGCCAGGGGCTAACACTCCGATCCGTTATCTGATTGCTTGCTTGCTCTCAGTCAAACCTTGGCGCGGACCAGAGTCAACTCCCCTTCTTTCCCTCCTCCTCCTCCTCCATCCAGCTTCCCAGAGTTCCACTGACCGGGAAGAAGGATGGCTGCACGGATACCGTTTCCGGCTCGGCAATTATTGCTTGTGATTTGCGCTTTTATGACTGATTCCAAGGAACTTGGCACATTTTCGACTGGCACACTTAAAGAAGAATTTGCTGCGTGATTATTCATGTTTGTAGGTGTTAATCAAAATGGCTCACTGGGGTTTGATTACGCTCTTTTTCTTGCGCCGTGTGATGCTGAGGATGCAGAAATTAAGGTCCCTTCTGTTGAAACTGACACAAGGCTGTCAGAAGTTCTCTCTTTCTTTCTTCCCCCCCCCCCCCCCCCCCCACCTTTTTTTCTTTTCTTTTTTTTTCCCCCCTATGCAGTAGGTCGAAATATAGTTTTGCATGCTTCGATTGCCCACTGCCAGAAATTCTCCCTTTCCAATAATTTCTCCCTACCGTTTTTATTTAAACTTCATTGGCAGGGGTGCGTGAGTGCGTGCGTGCGTGCGTGCGTGCGTGCGTGCGTGCGTGTGGTTGTGTGTGTGTGTGTTGTGTGTGTGTGTGTGTGTGTGTGTGTGTGTGTGTTGTGTGTGTGTGTTGTGTGTGTGTTTGGGTGGTGGTGGTGTTTGTAGGGGGAAGAAATAATATTTATTACGCCGTTGATTAAAAGGGAGCAGAAGCCGTTCAGATACAAGAGCTGTCTGTCTGCCTGTGTGTTTCAATGAGTGTGCATCGCTGCTGGCACTGTAAGCGCTCAGGGCTGTTAACTCGAGATGGGGCACCATACTAATAATCTCTTATTATCAAACTTTTGTTTAAAGTCACTGTTTCCATCTCTTTTACCTGCAGGACAAAACCGTTATTGAGAAGGCTTAGTCTTTTAGTATCTGGGGTGCATTTCCAACTAAATTACACAACCGCGCGTGCTACGACCGTTTAATCAAAAAGCTTGAATGCAAGCTACACGTACGGCTGGAAACAGGTGTCTCAGCGATAAAGCACTTGCGGTGCTTCATCCTTTTGCGAGACGCTTGATAAATAGTCGTCAACACGCGAGACGTCGTTTCAATGGCGGCATGTTAAAGTTGAACATAATGTGCATGTAAGACTTGATCGTAAACGCACCATGTCATGCTCTTTTTTTTTTCTTCTCTTTTTTTCTTTTCTTTTTTTCTTCTCTTTTTCTTGGAACATTAAAAACAACAACTTTTTAATACTTAAAAAGAAAAGGAAAAAACTGTTTTTTTCTTTCTTCTTTTTCTGTGTGTCTTGGCCAGAAACAAAACGGCTCCACGTGCCGCGCGCGCGCACACCACACACACACACCACACCACACACACACCCCACACACCACCCACACCACCACACATACCACCACACACACACACACACACACACACACACACACACACACACACACACACACCACACAACACACACCCCACCCCACCCCCAACCCCCCACACACACACACACACACCCCACACACACGCCACACGCACACACACACACACACACACATATATATATAAACTGTAGCCTAGTACGTTCGCCCTGTGGATATAACCGAACTGGTTGAGTGGGCGTAAAACACCAACTTACTTACTTAGCCTAGTACACTGGAAGAGACCTACAGAAAAGAAGAAAAAGAAAAAGAAAAGAAAAGAGCAGGGGAGTTTGAAATGCAAACTGTCTATTGCAGCTTTCACGTAACACGAGACACGCTGGCCAGATGTTTAACGCCGAGTTCTTCCGGAAGAGGTACTAGCGGAGACAGAGATCCAAGGAGGTTGGGGAAGAAGGAAACTAAACCTAACACCACACTGTCACCGCCAGAATGATTCCTTCACTGAGATGGGCAGCGGTGAGGGCCGTTTTAATTTATCATTAATTGTGAGGGAAAAGTCATGAAGACAATGTCCATAAACCACAACTTTGAAGACAAAAGTGGAGTCGAAGTGGAATCGAACTGAGGTCCTTTCTGCTTACCAGCCAAACACTTCACCGCTAGGCAAAACCGGTTCAACTGCAAGGCGAGATTGCCCGAATGGGTCATTTAAACGCTTTCCTGACAGAGATTCGGTCCCAGTTTTGAACGGAAGCTTACAAATGACCCGCGCGGGAGTCGCCTCCGGATGGTAGCCTGCCCGCGATCTAGGTCTTTCAAGTTCGCGAGGGGATTTGTCCCTAATATGTCAGCCTGATATCTGAGGACATTAAGCTCCGCGTCATCATCACCACCATCGTGGGTACGCGGCAAGGCCTACGAAATGCAGAGTTTCGGAAAAGCCCCAAAAGTATCCCCGAGTTTGACGGAATGTTTCGATCCATTCCGTGATTGTTCTTGACCTGTTAATCTACCATCGCGCCTGCGTGGTGATCATTATCACCGTCATCACCACCATCATCGTCATTACCAAGGCCCATTACCACCACCATCCTATCCGGGCGCCACGCATCCTCAAGCATTTTTATTCCGCACCCTCTCCATCCGAACTATCAGCAGTCGGCACCCGACAGCCGCAACGGAGACGTACAGAGCGGTGTCCTGTGTCCGAAGCTTTTGGCACCGCGCACGTGCAAGTGACGACCGTCGTCTCCAGTTGCGCATGCGCGGCGCGAGGACCCTAGCCTCGATCTCGAAAAGAACGCGCGTCGACGCTGAATGAGATGGTCGCCCCCCCTCTGTTTTTGCCCGCCGAGTCGGCAACGCCTTAATCCAATTTTAATCCCCAGGTTTCAATTAAGAAAATTAATGTTAGAGTCGGAAATATTGGATGCGCAGAGCAATCGTATTATAAGATATGAGCCCTAGTCCCGCGGGGAGGCGCTGGAGAAGGGGAAAAGGCGAGAGTGAGATGGTGTGGGGTCGAACAGACCGAGCCGGCAACGGGCAGGAGGAGAGAGGACGACTTCTTTCTCATCAGCTCCCACTGGGGGAGGGGGGGGGGGGGGGGGGGGGGAGGGGGGGGGGAAGGGGAGAGGAAAGAAAGAAAAAAGAAAGAGAAATAAAAAGGGAGAAAAAAACAAAACCCAGCGACGTGGCACAGTGGTGAGAACGTGCTGGTCCTGGTCAGTGATTGCATTTGAATTACTTCACTCCTTGTCATCAGCCGCACAGTGTTACACCAGGATACGCTAGAACAACGGCGTGATGCGTTGGAGGAGGAGAAGGAGGAGGAGGAGGAGAAGGAGGAAGAAGAGGAATAGGATCGGGGTTGTGGGGTGGATACATGGTGAGGCGCCACAGTCCAAGCATCGGATTCCGGCCTGTCCTTCCTCACGTCTGGACACGTTCTCAGTGCTGTCTGGTAGGGGATAGCCATCTGAATGTCTGGTCCTGAGATCGTACTGAGGTGAGTGACCATGTGCAGCTGAAGGGATGTTAAAATCCAAGAACTAACTGGCTAACTGTATTTAAAAAAATTGTAGTCGTTGGATGTGGACGATGGACGAACGTTTTTGGACCGTGCGCGCGTAAAATACCACCTAGGCAGGTCCAGTAATTATTGGTCTGACTGGCGATGGCCATTTCTCTCCCCT
>JABMCL010000871.1:297500-302500 GCA_018857735.1 Alviniconcha marisindica
TGCGTGCGTGGGCGCGCGTTCGTGCGTGCGTGTGTCTATGTGTGTGCGTTTATTCTGTAGCAGTTGGTGCGTTTACTCTGTAGCATTTGGTTATCTGTTTGCTTGTCCGCGTACTCGTTTGCCTGCTTGTTTTTTGTTTCTTTGGTTGCTTGTTCATCTGCTGATTGATCAAGTAAAGAAAAAGAAAAAGAAAAAAAAGCATCTCGTCATCTTCTTTGTTGCAGGCTCAGACGTCAGCCCTTGGGCCACCCACACCCACACCCACACCCACCCAGATACATACTTAAAGGATACTCCTTCGTCGCTGTCTGACGCTCAAATTACTTCTCCCTCCCCCTATCCCCGCCCCCCTCACCCCTCACCCCATCCCCAGTCCCCTCTTCCCACTCCCCACCACTCGAGATGTTTTATCACGAGACAGCTGGGGCGTGAAGGGACCGATCAATAGTCAGCAGACAGTCAGCGGAAAATGAACCAACGGGAAGATTATTAAAAGATAGGAACAATTAAAAGACGGCATGAAATCACCGAGACGAGACTGAACCCAATCCTGCCTCAATGTCACCCAACAGATGGGGATGACGTCCGGAGAAATAAACCAGACCGTCGCAGCCGCCAATTAAGGGCCGATACCGCAGGTATGTCTTACGTGGTTTGGTTTAGTGTTCGTCTGTGTTAGAGTTGAGCGGTCATGTGCAGTTTACAGGCACTTGTTGTAGCGCTCGCGTGAGCGTGACAGCTTTGAGAAAAAAGGCATTATCACGTCGTCAGCGTAAAATTAAGTCTGAGCTGAAACTCGTTAAGGAACTGGCTGAATTTTTTTTCTTTCTGTTTTTAACACCTAGTTTGCAAGAAATCAAAATAAATGATTAAGGATTTTTTTTTTTTTGCTTTAAACTATCTTTTTTTTTGATATTGTAGGTTTCTTCTTCTTCTTTTTTCTTTCCTTTTTTTTTCCCCCCCTTTTTTCTCTTCTCTCTTTTCTCTCTCTCTCTCTCTCTCTCTTTCTCTCTTTTCTCTCTCTCTTTTCCCCATCTCTCTCTCTCCGCCCAGTCCTTGACTGCTTGTGAATTGCCCCCACCCCCTCCCTTTTTTCCCTCTCTCTCTTTATAAGATAACATTGACTGCTTTTTTCTTTTTTTCTTTCTTTTTCCTGTGGTTGTAGATGTTCTATGCTTATTACTGGTTTTTATGCTCAATGTTAACTGAGTGATGTATGTATGTGTCATCTGGCGCTGTGAACACGTTATGTTTTGTGTGAAATTTCTCATGTATAAAATTTCACTCACTCATTCATGCCTATTAATTTATGTATATAAATCATCCCTGTAATTTTTTTATTATATTACTCATCAGTAGCTCGCAAGGACTAGTTTTTAAAACGGGTTTTTTTGACTGAACCTAAACTACAATCCTTGTAAATAAGTTTTAGAGCTCGAGTTCGAGTTCCTCTTCTCTCTCTCAGACAGCGGGGAGATTTTAGGTTTGGGGTGATTGCCATTGCAATGCTGGTCAATTTGAGACCTATTTTATCCACCCCCTTCTTCTTCTTCTTCTTCTTTTTTTTTTTTTTTTTTTTTTTTCTTTTTCTTTTCCCTTTCTTTTTTACCTTACCCAGTTCTTTATAAGATAAGCATTGACTGCTTCTGTTTTTTTTTCCGATACTATCATATGAACAGATCAGATGTTCTGCTACTTTATTTTTAGTTGTATGCCTAATTCTAAATTGAATGATGTATGGCATGTGTTCATCTGGGGCTGTGAACACGCAATGTTTGTGTGGAAATTCTCATGTATGACGTTTCACTCATTCATTCATGCCTTTAATTATGTATACAAATAATGCCTGTAATTTGATATCTGAACTACAATCCTTGTCAAATACAGTTTCCAAGTTCAAGTTCGAGTTCTCTCTCTCTCTCTCTCTCTCTCTCTCTCTCTCTCTCTCTCTCTCTCTCTCTCTCTCTCTCTCTCTCTCTCTCTCTCTCTCCTTCACACCACACACCACACACACACACACACACACACACACACACACACACACACACACACACACACACACACACACACACACACACACAATCCACGTCACACACACACACACACACCACACACACACACACACACACACACACACACATACAACACACACACACACACACACACACACACACACACACACACACACACACACACACACACACACACACACACCACACACACACACACACACACACACACACACACACACACACACACACACACACACACACACACAGATGGCATGAAACCCTAGCTCCAGCATCACGAAACCTAACCAACTGTGCCATCGAGATTCCAGAAGAGGGACCCAGCGAGAGTCATATAATCGATGCGCTATGAGAAGGAAGGAAGGAAGGAGGGGCGGGGTGAGAGAAGGACGAAGGAAAGGGAGGAGAGGCGTGAAAGAACTAAGGCTCTCTGTCACGAGCCCAAGACGTCGCCTCAGTTCCTTCCTTCCTTCCTTCCTTCCTTCCTTCCTTCCTCCTTCCTTCCTTCCTTCCACCAGCTTGTCAAAAGTGCACGCAGCTACGCCTAGCCACAGCAGACCAACCACAGACCATGGAGAAAGACATCGGAGACAGCTAGAAAACGGCCCTGCTGTCCAAGACATCGCGTCACTCCGGTCCCTGCAGCCTGTAAAAGCTTAACTACCGCTAGCAGACCAACCACAGAGCAGGGAAAAGAGCATCGGAGATAGCTAGAAGACGGCCCTGCTGTCCAAGACATCGCGTCACTCCGGTCCCTGCAGCCTGTAAAAGCTTAACTACCGCTAGCAGACCAACCACAGAGCAGGGAAAAGAGCATCGGAGATAGCTAGAAGACGGCCCTGCTGTCCAAGACATCGCATCACTCCGGTCCCTCCAGCCTGTAAAAGCGCAGCTAACGCTGGCAGACCAACCAGGGACCAGGGAGGAAGACATCGGAGACTGAAGACGGCCCTCTTGCCGTATCGATCAGTGGTATTGAAGACGCTAGTGGCTGACGGAGCCAGGTTCGAGACCTTCTCGCCCGCCTACGTTGGGACTAGCGTCCACCAACCAGAAGAGCTGCCAATGAAAGACGGCTTTGTTCGGTCTGACGGTATTTGGTTGTACGTTCTACCCATTTGCTGCCAGCGACTATGCGTTTTTGAGGCAGTTTCTTTCCAAGTGCAGTCTCGAGAAAAGGTTAAACTGTCCAAATAATTCTACTTTTGAGAACCTTGTCGCGTGTAAGTATAATTATGATTATTGAGAAGCTGGAATTAAAGCAGGAAGTTGTAGAGCGTCGTATGCTCAGAGGGAAAACTCTTTGCCAGTGACATAATATCATGAAGTACTAAAGACTAAGAAAAAGGATTAAGAAAAAGAAGAGAAGGAAAAGGATTGCGTGATTTGTGCTTGATTTTGGAATGACGTAGGGTTAACGTCTGGTAATATCAGTTTCGTCGGTCCCTATATAGGGTTTTAAGAAAGACAAAGACCATCGACAGGGAAATGCATCAACGATTAAACGTGATAACATTCAGAAAGGTTTGTAGTCATGTATACATTCGTAATTACGTATGTGGCTTTGCATGAAGTGACGTGACATGGTGCATGGTTGTATGGTGTACAGATAACCCGCCGAGACGGCAGCAGTTTCACGTGGTATCAGCCATGTAACAACCAAACAGCGCTGTGGGCACGCCACTTCCATGGATATTCTAAAACGCGTCAGCTTCAAAGCCTGACTTCGAATCACATGCGACAAAAGCGCTGTGAGCATGCTCGACAGCGGAGAATAGAGCTATATAAAAGTGATCATTTGTCAATCAGTCATGCAGCCTTTTGCAATGCACCTCTATGGTCTCTATGGCCACTGTCCTCCTGCAGTGACTATCCCCTCCTGCAGTGGCTATCCCCTCCTGCGGTGGCTATCCCCTCCTGCAGTGGCTATCCTCTCCTCTGTGGCTATCCCCTCCTCTGTGGCTATCCTCTCTTTCAGTGGCTATCCCCTCTTTCAGTGGCTATCCCCTCCTCTGTGGCTATCCCCTCTTTCAGTGGCTATCCCCTCCTCTGTGGCTATCCCCTCCTCTGTGGCTATCCCCTCTTTCAGTGGCTATCCCCTCATCTGTGGCTATCCCCTCTTTCAGTGGCTATCCCCTCATCTGTGGCTATCCCCTCTTTCAGTGGCTATCCCCTCCTCTGTGGCTATCCCCTCCCACAGTGGCTATCCCTTCCTCTGTGGCTACCCCCTCCTGCGGTGGCTATCCCTTCTGCAGTGACTATCCCCTCCTCTGTGGCTATCCCCTCCTCTGTGGCTATCCCCTCTTTCAGTGGCCATCCCCTCCTCTGTGGCTATCCCCTATTTCAGTGGCTATCCCCTCCTCTGTGGCTATCCCCTCCCACAGTGGCTATCCCTTCCTCTGTGGCTACCCCCTCCTGCGGTGGCTATCCCTTCTGCAGTGACTATCCCCTCATAAGACAGCTATCCCCTCCTGAAGTGGGTATCCCCTCCTCTGTGGCTATCCCCTCCTACAGTGGCTATCCCCTCCTCTGTGGCCATCCCCTCCTGCAGTGGCTATCCCCTCCTGAAACGACTATCTCCCTCTGCAGTGGCTATCCCCTCCTGAAGTGGTTATCTCCTTTGCACGGCTATCCCCTCTGCAGTGGCTATCCCCTCCTGATGTGGCTATCTCCTTTGCACGGCTATCCCCTCTGCAGTGGCTATCACCTCCTGAAGTGGCTATCTCCTTTGCACGGCTATCCCCTCTGCAGTGGCTATCACCTCCTGAAGTGGCTATCTCCTTTGCACGGCTATCCCCTCTGCAGTGGCTATCACCTCCGAAGTGGCTATCTCCTTTGCACGGCTATCCCCTCTGCAGTGGCTATCACTTCCTGATGTGGCTATCTCCTTTGCACGACTATCCCCTATGCAGTGGCTATCACCTCCTGATGTGGCTATCTCCTTTGCACGGCTATCCCCTCTGCAGTGGC
>JABMCL010000871.1:307500-317500 GCA_018857735.1 Alviniconcha marisindica
TTTCATTAACTTTGTATGTATCGTTACATTGTACTTTGAATAAATCCTCGTTTAAAACGAAGGCGGCGCCACACAAAGTCCACACCAGCGGAGAACATTTCATGGTGTCATCCTCTGCGCCGGAGGTCTCAAACGGGTGTACAGCGGTCAACGCTATTATGCTCAGCGCCTTCATACGACTTCCCCGTACCGCCGCGTGGTTGAAGGAGGAGACAGAGAACTTAGTGACTATAGAGAAGGGATCGGTTTTGCATTGGGTTTGGGTTTCCTTCTCCGTGCTTGCTCATTTGTCATATTCGTATCGAAAAGTGTATTCACTCTGTCCCTTGCATGTGTGTGTGTGTGTGTGTGTGTGTGTGTGTGTGTGTGTGTGTGTGTGTGTGTGTGTGTATGTCACGTGTGTGTGTGTATGTGTACGTGCGTGCGTGCGTGCGTGATTGTGTGTGTGCACCGTGAGTGCGTGCGCGTGTGTGTGTGTATGCTTGCCTGTGCGTGTGTGTGTGTTTTGTTGTTTTGTTTTTGTTCTTGTTTTCAATACTGTCGAGAGAATACATGCTCAAATTTAGTATTTTGTGTTCTTGTTTTGTTGTTGTTGTTTTTTGTTGTTTTTGTTGTTGTTTTCCTCTTGTTTGGTTAACTGCTAGGCAAGGCGAGTGTATTTAGGGTGTTTTTTTTTCTTCTGTTTTTGGTTTGGTTGTTTGTTGCTGTTTCGCTTGCTTTTCAACGTACAGTGCGCTATAGAAGACGCCGAAATTGAGAGGGAGGAAGGCAACGGTAGACGAGACGATGAAAGGGTGGCTGCGAGGAGGAGGAAGAGGAGGAGGATTACAAACAACAACAACTACAGCGGCAACAAACACCGCCCCAACAACAACGAGGGGCGGGGTAGCTTAGTCGGTAGAGCGTCGGACCTAACAACCAGGACGCGGGTTCGAGTCCCCAGAGTCCTCGATCTTTCTCCCACAGTCAAATTTCAGTGCAGACTCTCTTACGGCGTCCGTACAGCCCCCGTCTGCAATCGCATGCATCAACATCTCCGCGAACGTTAAAAATCCCCAACACTGGCAACCATACATCCAGAGCTCAGGAAGCTGTGTGAGAGTCGAGGTGGACGTCCTGGGCTCCCCGTCCCTAATAGTCCTTGAACCATACCATTGTTTGGACACACGAAACTTACTGAACACACTAGTAGAAATGGGTAGCGCTGCTCTTGCGGCTGCTGTAGTAGTATTTCCCAGGTAAAGCCACCCAAATTTCACTCACGCAAGGGATTAATCAAACATTTTCAAAAAATCAAGCAAACGTTTTGATGGAAAAACCACGACGAGAACGGCCGGCTACACAGACAGGAAGTGGTTCAAAATTTGGACACGCTCAATGAAGCATTACACAAAAATTCGAACAAACGTTTTGATGGAACAACCACGACGAGAATGGCTACACATACAGGAAGTGGTTCTAAACGTGGACACGCCCAGTGAAGCATTACAACAACAAAAATTCGAACAAACGATTTGATGGAAAAGCCGTAACGAGAACGGCCGGGTACACTGGACAGGAAGTGGTTCTGAACGGGGACACGCCCAATGAAGCATTACAAAAAATTTGACGGTTTGATGGTAAAAAACATAACGAGAACGACAGGATACACAAGACAGAAAGTGGTTCTGAAAGTGGAAACGCGCAATGAAGCATTAAATAAAAATTCGAACAAATGTTTTGATGAAAATCTGAAACGAGAATGACTGCTAGCGCTCTAAAACAAGAGCTTGGCAAAGGGGATTACCCCGAAAATTTGCAGGTTGTATTTAGTCCCAATAAATAACCATTCTTTTGAACCTTTTATGTGTTTGGAGCTCATGAACGTTTTGATAGAAAAACCGTAACGAGAACGGCCGGCTAGACTAGACAGGAAGTGGTTCTGAAAGTGGACACGCCCAATGAAGCATCACACAAAAATTCGAACCAACGTTTTGATGGAAAAAACCATGACGAGAATGGCCGGCTACACTGACTAGACAGGAAGCGGTTCTGAACGTGGACACGCCCAGTGAAGCATTAAATAAAAGTTCGAACAAACGTTTTGATGGAAAAATAAATGACGAGAACGGCAGGCTACACTGACTAGACAGGAAGCGGTTCTGAACGTGGACACGCCCAGTGAAGCATTACACAAAAATTCGAACAAACGTTTTGATGGAAAAACCATGACGAGAACGGCAGGCTACACTGACTTAGACAGGAAGCGGTTCTGAACGTGGACACGCCCAGTGAAGCATCACACAAAAATTCGAACCAACGTTTTGATGGAAAAAACCATGACGAGAATGGCCGGCTACACTGACTAGACAGGAAGCGGTTCTGAACGTGGACACGCCCAGTGAAGCATTACACAAAAATTCGAACAAACGTTTTGACGGAAAAACCATGACGAGAACGGCAGGCTACACTGACTAGACAGGAAGCGGTTCTGAACGTGGACACGCCCAGTGAAGCATTACACAAAAATTCGAACAAACGTTTTGATGGAAAAACCATGACGAGAACGGCAGGCTACACTGACTAGACAGGAAGCGGTTCTGAACGTGGACACGCCCAGTGAAGCATTAAATAAAAGTTCGAACAAACGTTTTGATGGAAAAATAAATGACGAGAACGGCAGGCTACACTGACTAGACAGGAAGCGGTTCTGAACGTGGACACCCCCAAAGTGAAGCATTACACAAAAATTCGAACAAACGTTTTGATGGAAAAACCATGACGAGAACGGCAGGCTACACTGACTAGACAGGAAGCGGTTCTGAACGTGGACACGCCCAGTGAAGCATTAAATAAAAGTTCGAACAAACGTTTTGATGGAAAAATAAATGACGAGAACGGCAGGCTACACTGACTTGACAGGAAGCGGTTCTGAACGTGGACACCCCCAAAGTGAAGCATTACACAAAAATTCGAACCAACGTTTTGATGGAAAAAACCATGACGAGAATGGCCGGCTACACTGACTAGACAGGAAGCGGTTCTGAACGTGGACACGCCCAGTGAAGCATTACACAAAAATTCGAACAAACGTTTTGATGGAAAAACCAATGACGAGAACGGCAGGCTACACTGACTAGACAGGAAGCGGTTCTGAACGTGGACACGCCCAGTGAAGCATTACACAAAAAAATCGAACAAACGTTTTGACGGAAAAAAAATGACGAGAACGGCAGGCTACACTGACTAAAACAGGAAGCGGTTCTGAACGTGGACACGGCCACCATCCCGCGACCCAGCCCTTTCCTCATCCCCGTCATCATGAGATTCCACAAAAGAAGCCGGGCTGCTAATCAAGGATGGAGGGTACCCCGCAGAGTATCGCGAAGGTCGCGCAAGTCATAACTCTTTTTGAGGAGGGATCGGTTGATAGGGTGTCTGGAACCGCTCAAGCCATGGCAGCCCTCACTGCCATCGACAACTTGATCCCATTTCGGCCCCTCCAGACTCCTTCCTTGGGCCAGCCTCTGATTCCGTCCTTCCTTTTCCTTTCTTCCTTCCTTTTTCCCTTTCTTCCTTCCCTTTCCTTCCTACCTCCCTGCCTGCCTCCGTCTCTCCCTCCATCCATGCCAAGAGGGATTGAACTGATAGACCTTTGGTTCAGTTACGGAGGTTGATTGAAGTTCGGTTCAGTCTTTTGAAGAAGGCCCTGAAGAAACATTGTGACATTCGCATGGTGTTCTTTGGTTTAATTAACTCAGCAATCTGTATCGTTTTCTCGGTTTGGACTTTCCTTTTACTGGTGGGGATTTCTGGTTCCTTTGCATCAGAAAGGACAGTTTAAACAGACACAGAGTCGGGCTGACCCTGCCTGATCTCTAATTCCCTTAGAATTTTTGCCTGCGCAGTGTTGTTATTTTTCGCTGCCGTGGGGTCTTTTACGTGCACACACCCAGCACATAGCATATGCGACCAGTTTTTCGTTTCACCGGATTGGAAATTTTTATATACTTTAATATTTGAGAACTGTACGTATAGAGAAGTTAATGTGTTTGTTTGCATGTTTATTTGTGTTATTGTTATTTTCTTCCTTGTTAGGATGGGGGGGGGGGGGGGGGGGGGGGGGGGGCGGGGAGGTATTTGTTTTTCATTTATTACTACCCCAAACCAGAATAAAAAGGGAGGGTAGGGGGTGGGGGGTCTTATTTCGATGTAGAGTAGCAGATTCTGAATCCAATCAACACGTCGAAGGCAATGACAATTAACCGTTGAATTTGACAAGTTAACGCCTTGCCCTCTGGCACCGTTATCGGGGCGCAGACACTTGAAATCAGTTGCCCAGTGAGTCTGTGTGTCGATGGCCGAGCAGTTAGTTGACCATGGAGCCTAATCACACTGATCCAGACATCTCATTTCGATCAAGCACGGCACCGCACGCTGGCGTTATCGCTCGCGACAGAACCAGTCCTCCGGGATGATCGATTTCAACTCCAAAGTCGTCGTAGCAACAAGGCTTCGCACAAGCACTGGCCATCCCACTTCTTGGCAACGTCTTAACAAGATCCAAAACTCATGGACGGTTAAAAAAGAACACTAATCTAACCGTTTTACTGCCGTGGTGTCACTTGAAAACGACCAATAAAAATGCAAAATTTGAAATCCTTAAACCTCTGTGTTTTCTTTATCGCGTTAGCATGTGAAAGATTTTTCATCAAAATGGGCAATTTTGAAATTAGATTTGTTATGGGGCCAGAAACTGTACTGTTCGCAGGCGCGTGTCTGCACATTTCAGCCTGGGCATTTTACAGGCTGGGGCAGTGAAGGGGTTAATAGGACAATGCAAAACGTGTGCGAATTTTCGGGGTAAGCCCCTTTTTTCAAAGCCGCAAAGCAACAGTTAAACGGTGATAAACGCAAACATTGTACTTATGTGGTTGCGTTAGTGGTTTGTTGAGTGAGTGTC
The DNA here is from genome assembly GCA_018857735.1 of Alviniconcha marisindica. Taxonomy (NCBI): domain Eukaryota; kingdom Metazoa; phylum Mollusca; class Gastropoda; family Provannidae; genus Alviniconcha; species Alviniconcha marisindica. The sequence continues at coordinate 312,443 of JABMCL010000871.1, forward strand.
TAGAAGAATGTTGGCCACAACATTGTTGATGCTGACATCGTCTTAGCAAGTTCAGTTACATGGCGTGTGTGTGTGTGTGTGTGTGCGTGCGTGCGTGCGTGCGTGCGTGCGTGTGTGTCTGTGTGTGTGTGCGTGTGTGTGTGTGTGCGTGTGGTGTGTGTGTGTGTGTGTGTGTGTGTGTGTGTGTGTGTGTGCGTGTGTGTGTGTGTGTGTGTGTGTGTACGCGCGCGCGCGCGTGCGCGAGTACGTGTGCGTGTGCATTCTCCAATTTTCGGCATTCCGACCACAGTTCCGTCTTACCTAGTATCAACTGTGACTGCCGGAAAATCGAATTAGAATTTTGTGCACGCCTTTAATATAATCACGATGCTTCGACGCGACAGAGCTCGAACAATTAAGAAAATTAATAAGCTTTAACTTGTTGCCGACGCCGAGCTTTGACGTGTGTGTAGCTGCTGCCTGCACAACTGACGCCGATACAGAGACTGGGCCATTACGGTACACTCCCGCTGTCAAAACGTTACATATTTTTGGTGCGTTTGGTTAAACGTGTTTAACGCCGAGTTGTCTTCGAAGAGGTACTGGCAGGGACCGAGATCTCAGGAAGTGGGAGGGTAAGTAAGTAAGTAAGTAAATTGGTGTTTTACGCCCAATCAACCAGTGCGGTTATATCAGGGCGGAGGTGGGAGGGAAAGAGGGAGATTATACCTGACACTACACCGTCTCTACCAGAATGATTCTGTATTAAGAACGGCAGCGATGAGAGCCGTTCGTATTTGATATTTAACGCCCAGTCAACATATCAAGGCAAAACACGATTCATCAAATCACAAGTGAAGTCTGATTCACTGTTCCTGTCGCACGTTACCTTGTGCTGGAAGAGATTTGAAGGGGAATGAAGTTGAATAAACCATTAAGGGGGAAATTGTGTTTGTTTTTTAAAGGGGGGGGGGAGTAGAATTTATGGTAGTTGGTGTAGCATGCATGGCTATATTCCGACCTACTCCAGGCTTAAAAATAGATAACCTCTGATTCACTGTTCCTGTCGCACGTCACTTTATGCTGGAAGAGATTTGAAGGGGAATCAAGTTGAATGAACCATTAAGGCAGAAAGTTATAAAAAGGAGGGAGTAGAATTACTGGCAGTTGGTGAAGCATGCATGGCTATATTCCGACCTACTCCAGGCTTAAAAATAGACAATTTTTTTATATAGCTCCTCAGCAGAAAGGATCCTAAATTTTTGTGTTCACTGTACCTATCGCATGTGTTAAGGGAAGCAAAACCCACTATAACAGAGTACGGGGGCAGAGAGTTAAAAAAGAAAAAGAATAGAGTGGGGGAGAAATAACAGAAACCGAACTCGACAACATTTCCCTAGTCCATTATTTCAATAATCTCGTAAACAACTGCTAGCAGATTGTCCCCGAAGCGGTGTCGCGGGGGTCTTGTCATGCAGGTCGATACCTTATTCGCTTTTAATTGCTCTCTCTCTCTCTCTCTCTCTCTCTCTCTCTCTCTCTCTCTCTCTCTCTCTCTCTCTCTCTCTCTCTCTCTCTCTCTCTCTCTCTCTCTCTTCCTGTTGACGGGACGTTAAACCTCAAGAATTGTTTTTGTCTGTCTGTCTGTCTGTCTGTCTGTCTGTCTGTCTGTCTGTCTGTCTGTCTGTCTCTCTCTCTCTCTCTCTCTCTCTCTCTCTCTCTCTCTCTCTCTCTCTCTCTCTCTCTCTCTCTCTCTCTCTCTCTCGACTGGACGGTGAAACCCAAGAATTAATTCTCTCTCTCTCTCTCTCTCTCTCTCTCTCTCTCTCTCTCTCTCTCTCTCTCTCTCTCTCTCTCTCTCCCTCCCTCCCTCCCTCCCTCCCTCTCTCTCTCGATCCCACCCACCACCCACCACCCACTCTTCTCCCCCACCCTCCCCCACCCCTACCCACCCCTCACCCTTTCCCACCCCCAATTAATTAAAGACGGTGGGTGCCCTCTACACAGATGGAGGCGGGCAAGAAAAATGGAATCATAAAACAGTCGCGACAGGCCCGTCGTGGGCTGCCTGGTTCCAACCACCCTGGCTGTTTTTCCTACCATCTGCCTGCTGTCATGCGAAACCTCCGCCTGCATAACGGGTTCTGGCTCTAGCCTTTTCGCTCCTAAGCCAGTAACGACAACTCGTGCAGACAATGGTTCGAGATGCTAACCGCCACACCGAGGCGGTTATTTATTCCAAGATGAGTGTGGCCTGTTTGGGGAGTGGTGGTGGTGGTGGTGGGTCGCGGTGATGGGGAGGGGGTGGGGTGGTGAGGCGTGCGGGGAGGGGGTTAAAGTGATAACGATGTTCTTTTGGCGATTTTTTTCGAGAGGTGCTTTAAAAAATGTTTTATTATTTGTTGTGTGTGTGGTGTGTGTGTGTGAGTAGGGTGTGTGTGTGTGTGTGTGTGTGTGTGTGTGTGTGTGTGTGTGTGTGTGTGTGTGTGTGTGTGTGTGTGTGTGTGTGTGTGTGTGTGTGTCGCACGCACTCGTGTGTGTACAAGTTATGCCATACAAGCCTGTTCCGCTTTTCTTTTTTCTTTTGGTGTAAGATTACATTGAGTAGGCTAACTGATAGATTAGGGAAAAGTTTTAAACAGCCGTGCCCCCCCTCTCTCTCTCTCTCTCTCTCTCTCTCTCTCTCTCTCTCTCTCTCTCTCTCTCTCTCTCTCTCTCTCTCTCTCTCTCGTGTGAGCATGTTTGTAAAGTATAATTTATATGAGTGTGTCTATTATCATAACACTGCTACCTGCCAAGCACGGCAGAGATACTAATTGCATGTGTGTGATGGGTTTGCTGTCCTACAAACATTTTTGTGTGAAGAAAGTTCCATTGTGTTTTTTGTGCTTATCGCTGTGCTCGACAAAATGTTAACATACAGAATTACCCCCCTTTTCGTCTTAAAGCCGGAAGAAAAGAAAATGCCAAAGCGTTAAAGCCTCTCTCTGTCTCTCAGTCTCTGTCTCTGTCTGTCTCTGTCTGTCTCTGTCTCTGTCTCTCTGTCTCTCTGTCTCTCTGTCTCTCTCTGTCTCTTCTCTCTCTCTCTCTCTCTCTCTCTCTCTCTCTCTCTCTCTCTCTCTCTCTCTCTCTCTCTCTCTCTCTCTCAATGTATATTTTGGGTTATGTGGGTCTATGTTCCCCCACTGAAAGGGGCTGTTGGCCTATTCAGTTAAATATGTCAGTGTAAGTGTAAGTGTCAGTCTCTCTCTCTCTCTCTCTCTCTCTCTCTCTCTCTCTCTCTCTCTCTCTCTCTCTCTCTCTCTCTCTCTGCTAATACTACTACTGATACTACTATTGCTACTACTGCTGATACTACAATGGATATTGGTACTACTGCTGCTACTACAGCTATTACTACTGCTGCTACTGCTGTTACTACTGCTACTACTGCTGCTACTGCTACAACTACCACTACTGCTGCTACTACAACCACCGGTACTACTGTGGCTACTGCTGCAGCTGCTGGATTAGTACTGCTACTACTACTACTGCTGTTAGTCCTACTACTGCTGCTATTGATGCTACTACTGTGGCTACTGATACAACTACTATGGCTACTGCTGCAGCTGCTGGATTAGTACTGCTACTACTGCTGTTAGTCCTACTACTGCTGCTATTGATGCTACTACTGTGGCTACTGATACAACTACTATGGCTACTGCTGCAGCTGCTGGATTAGTACTACTACTACTACTACTGCTGTTAGTCCTACTACTGCTGCTATTGATGCTACTACTGTGGCTACTGATACAACTACTATGGCTACTGCTGCAGCTGCTGGATTAGTACTACTACTACTACTACTGCTGTTAGTCCTACTACTGCTGCTATTGATGCTACTACTGTGGCTACTGATACAACTACCATGGCTACTGCTGCTGCTACCGCTACTACTGCTGTTGCCACCAACACTGCAACTGCTGCTACTACTGCTACTATTATCGCCGCCACTGCTACTACTTATCTCACTGCTTCTGCTGCTGCTGAAACTAATGATGATAATCACAGCCATAAAGATGCATAACACGGCAGAGTAAACCAATAGTGTACAGCGCTTTCAAAGTGTCATAAAAAGAGTCCCATTATAAATTCACCTCATAATTATTTTCCTGACGTCTTTCGCCATAAATCCACGTCATATTCTCATGACGTCTTTCGCCCGCCGACCGAGCCGAGCCGAGCCGAGCCGAACGAACCAAGGGAGATGACAAAAGCTTAATAAATCCCCTTGACCCGCACAACACTGAAAACCCTCCTCGCTTTCCCGCTCGTGGCTTGGCCTGCAATAATGTGCAAGGCGTTTTCACGCGCCTGTAGCCCCTGCAACGAATGGTTTATGAGTAAAGATGTCATTAGCATAATTGTATTCTTTTGTCTGGGTGGCGAGGAGAAATAAAAGGAAACGGGGCCTTTTCAATTGTCACACAACCTGTCCACCGCTACACCTGCCTTGTTTCCCTCTAGACTGGCCTGGAATGCCTGCTGGGTTTGTTACCTTGTAAAACACAATTCCCATCCTTTGCAGCAGGGGGAAAGGGAGGTGGGAGGTGGGGGGTGGGGGGAGGGGAGAGAGAAAATGGTAGGTTTTGTGTATGTGTGTGTGTGTGTGTGTGTGTGTGTGTGTGTGTGTGTGTGTGTGTTTGTTTGTTTGTTTGTTTGAGTGAGTGTGTGTGTGTGTGTGTGTGTGTGTGTGTGTGTGTGTGTGTGTGTGTGTGTGTGTGTGTGTGTCTGTGTGTCTGTGTTTGTTTGAGTGCACGTGTGTAGTGTAGTGTGCGTGTGTGTGTTGTGTATATGTATGTACGTCTGATGTGTGCGTGTGTGTGTGTGTGTGTGTGTGTGTTTGTGTGTGTGGCGCATGTGTGCATGTGTGTGTGTGTGTGTGTATGTGTGTGGCTGTGCTATAGCGCACAAAACAAAAACCACGGAAATTCAGGATATAGTTACAAACCTACGCAACTGTACAACAATAACCTATAATCGTACAACAATAACACTTGCTACCTTTCCTCCTGTAACAACAACAACAAAAATCACTCA
>JABMCL010000871.1:322500-327500 GCA_018857735.1 Alviniconcha marisindica
ACCCCTCCCCCCCCCTTCTACCCGTCCCTAATAAGCCGTACGGTTTCTGTGGACGTTAAGCACCATGTTTAATTACTTACTTAATCTATGGAGATAAAAATTAACCACGAGGCTATTTTAGGGTAATGAGATCGAAAATGATTCTCCTTCTTCTTCTTTCTTTCTCTTCTTCGTCCTGGGATGATCCTGTGCGATTAATAGGACGTTAAGATTGATTGATGATCGCTTATATAGCGCTATTCTCCGCTCTCTTGAGCAGACTCACTGCGCTCGCATGTGGTTCTACATGAGTGACTAGCTTTATAGCGCGTTTTTTGAATATCCACCGAAGTGGTGTCTTACAGCGCTGGCATGGCTGGTGCCACATGAAACTGCAGCCGTCTCGGCGCAAATCTGTGTACACCATACAACCATGCTCATGTCACTTCATGCAAGCCACATACGTAACGGGTATGCGTGTTTAGCTGTAACCTACCACCTGCACTTTTGGCAGAATGACCGGGATCTTTTACGTGCTACTGCGGTAACACGGGGGTGGAACGGATACCGAAATGAGTCAGCACAGAAAGTCGACCCTGGAGAAGAAAATTCTCCCGCCGCTCCAGCAGGGATTCGAACCCGCGACCTTTCAGTCACGAGTCCGGCGCTCTAACCACTGAGCTATCCCCGCCCCACTTCTTCTTCTTCTTCTTCAGAATTCAATCAAGCGTATAAATTGTTAATGGAAGCTTAAATAGCCTTCCGGCATAATCGTTGGATTATATATCTGGTTGATAAAGTCTACAGGGCCTTTGCAATAGAAATATCATTATCGTCGGATTATTATACATCTTGTTAATAAACTCTAGAGAGCTTTTGCAATTTAAATATCATAGTCGGATTCTGTTCGACAAACTTTTTTATCTTTCAAAGCATGCGAGCAATACAATATGATCATACATCGTTTTTGACGTTTCATGTATACATTTCTGTAAATCTTGCAAAGCGTGGTGTGCTCAGCCTTGTCGGTGAGATAAGGCGCAACAGAAATGGCCTTTATCACGATTATAATTATCATTAACACACACACACACACACACACACACACACACACACACACACACCACACACACACACACACCACACCACGCACGCACGCACGCACGCACGCACGCACGCACGCACAGCAAAGCAACAAAAGAAATGGTTTAACGATTATTATATCATTAACACACACACACACACACACACACACACACACACACACACACACACACACACACACACACACAACATGCACCACAACGCACCCCGCACACACACACCCACACACACACACACACACTCACACACTCAACACAACACACACACACACACACACACACCACACACACACACACACACACACACACACACACACACACACACAACACACACACACACACACACACCACACCACACACACACACACACACACACACACACACACACCACACACACACACACACACACACACACACACACACACACACACACACACACACACACACACACTTCATTAGTGTACGCACTGCGAACACGGACATGTTTATAATGTTAATGATCTCTGTGCAAAGGGAGATCAAAGCCAGCCAGCAAACGCTACGCAGTAGGTCAGAAATAAAAACCCGAGCCAGCCTTGTATTGTATTGCCCGTGCCTTAACCGCTGACTGCCAGAAACTCGGTTATTCTCGCTTCTGCCTGTGTGGTTCATTTGCTTTGCTCCTTTGCTTATTTATCACCCAGTCTTCTTCAAGCATAACGGGCGGAGTGTCTTGAGCTGTACTGAATCAGAATGTTACTCGTGATGTGACGACTCGTGTTATTGCTTGATGTCATCTTCGTGGTTGAGTGGGCGTTAAATATCTAAGAATCTCTATCTCTGTCTCTGTGTCCCTCTGTGTGTCACTGTCTCCCTCTGTGTGTCTGTCTGTCTATCTGTCTGTCTGTCTGTCTGTCTGTCTGTCTGTCTCTCTCTCTCTCTCTCTCTCTCTCTCTCTCTCTCTCTCTCTCTCTCTCTCTCTCTCTCTCTCTCTCTCTCTCTCTCTCTCTCTCTCTCCCCCTCGCCCCACTTCTTTTTCTCACTCTGCTCTCTCTCTCTCTCTCTCTTCTCTCTCTCTCTCTTCTCGTCTTTTCTCACTCTGCTTTTCTCTCCACTTATTCTCCCCCCCTCTAACCCCCCCTCACCCCAGCACAGACTATCTTTATCAGTCTATTTAATCTCCCGCTCTCCCTCTCTTCTTTATTGTTATTTTTGTTGTTGTTGTTGTCGTCCCTTTTGTCACAGTCATAATACTTTATAATCATCTTGATTACCAGCCGTGATGAACTCTATTGTAGGACTCTCTTCAGCTTCATCGTGAACAGCTATAGGCAATTCTCTTACCGCTGCAAAACATTTTTTTTGTTTTTGTAATGTCTTTGTTTATGTACTTGTTGTTTCCACGCCGGCTCTGCACTAAATCCACGGAGAGAGGAGCAAGCTGTTACTCCTTCGCTTTTTGAACGCTCGTCGTTCGGCAAATATAAACTGACGTGGGTTATGCCCGGAAACAATGCACGACAAATATTGACTCAAAATGGAGGCGAACAGCTGCCTTCCTTGACAATAACTCTGTAAGTGACACAGTTCTTTCTATACCGCGTTGTGCAACTACATCTTCTGCTTCGATGCACAGCACGTGTACAATGTGAGCTTTCCAACCCGTATGCGAAAGTGGAGGGGGGTGGGGTTTGGGGGGGGGCAGGGGTGAGGAGGGGGTTAGAAGAGCCCTGAAGGACCGACGTGGCCACGATTTGCGCACTTTAACTTGTTTGGTTTCGCATCTTTCTGAGGGAGGGAGGAGAGACTGAATGGAAGTCCCACCTAGGTGTGAAAGCAGATGTATCAGGGTTCTGTTGAAAATGTCACCATCTTGATTAAGATTTACTTTTCTTTTTTTTTATTAATTTTGTTTTGTTTTGTTTCTTTCTTCTTTTTTCTTTTTTTTTCCTTTTTTTTCTCTCTGTAGTTTTTTTTTTTTTTTTATTTTTTTTTTTTTATGAAATTTTTTTTTTTTTTTTTCCTTTCCCTTTTTTTTTATTTTGGGCTGGCCCCTTTCCCCCTTTTCCCTCCGGTTTTTCCTCTTTTTTCTTCCCTCTATCCACTTTCATTTTTTTAACACCACAAACACCCTTTTTGCATTTTTTTGGAATTGAAAAAACCGCGGTTTAAAGGGGGCAATTTTTTTTTTTTTGAACAGACGAGGGCAGAGGTGACCACTGCAATATTTCTTCACGCTAGCTTGGACCACTTGTCTCTGCCCCATAAAACCGTGTACGCAGCTAACTTGACCGCAAATTCATATGCAAAATAAACTCAAAAGAAGGGGAAAAGGTTATTAGAATTTGGGGGGGGGGGAGTGGAAAGAGGGGGTGAAGAAGGGAAAGAAAAAGTTCGAGGAAAATGAAAAGGAAACAGGGGGGGGGGGAAGAAAAATTGAAAGGGGGAAAAGATGAGGCGGGGAAAAGGGGAAAGGGGGGAGAGACAAACCAAGACACAAAGACCAAAAGACGAAGGGGGGGGAGACAAAACACAAAGACAGACAGACGAAGGGGGAGAGAGACAAAAAACAAAACAGACAGGCGAAGGTTGGGGAGACAAGCACAAAGACGGGCAGACGAAGGGGGGGAGAGAGACAAACACAAAAAACAGACAAGGCAAAGGGGGGGGAAAAACCAAAAAACGGGCAGACGAAAGGGGGAGAAGGAAAAAACACAAAAAAGACAGACAGACGAAGGGCAGGGAGACAAACACAAAGACAGATAGACGAAGGGTGGAGAGACGAAAGGTGGAGAGAGACAAACACAAAGACAGATAGACGAAAGGTGGGGAGACAAACACAAAGACAGACAGACGAAGGGTGGAGAGAGACAAACACAAAGACAGACAGACGAAGGGCAGGGAGACAAACACAAGGAGAGACAGACGAAAGATGGAGAGACAAACACAAAGACAGATAGACGAAGGGCAGGGAGACAAACACAAAGACAGATAGACGAAGGATGGAGAGACAAACACGAAGACAGACAGACGAAGGGCGGGGAGACAAACACAAAAACAGACAGACGAAGGGTGGGGAGACAAACACAAAGGCAGATAGACGAAGGGTGGAGAGGCCCAAAAACTCAGGGAAGGGTGGGGAGACAAGCACAAAGACAGACAGACGAAGAGTGGAGAGAGACAAACACAAAGACAGACAGACGAAGGGCAGGGAGACAAACACAAAGACAGATAGACGAAGGGTGGAGAGACGAAAGGTGGAGAGAGACAAACACAAAGACGATAACGAAGGGTGGGGGGGAGGCCCAAAAACAAAAACAGAAAAGACGAAGGGTGGAGAGAGACAAACACAAAGACAGCAGGCGAAGGGGGGAGACAAAAACAAAGGGGAAGGGCAGACGGAAAAATGGGGGAAAACAAACACAAAGACAAAAAGACGAAGGGGAGGGAAACAAAAACAAAACAGATAGACAAGGGGGGGGGGACAAAATTAAAAACCCGACAGACGAAGGGGGGGGAGAAAAAACAAAAAAAGACGACGAAGGGTGGGGAGACAAACACAAAGGCAGATAGACGAAGGGCGGAGAGACAAACACCAAGACAGACAGACGAAGGGTGAGGAGACAAACACAAAGACAGATAGTCGAAAGGTGGAGAGAGACAAACACAAAGACAGATAGACTAAGGGTGGGGAGACAAACACAAAGACAGACAGACGAAGGGTGGAGAGAGACAAACACAAAGACAGACAGGCGAAGGACGGGAAGGCGCACACAAAGACATAGACAGATAGACGAAGGGTGGAGAGAGACAAACACAAAGACAGACAGGCGAAGAGCGGGGAGACAAACACAAAGACAGATAGACGAAAGGTGGAGAGACAAACACAAAGACGAAAGATAGACGAACAAACATATGGACTGGGATAGAAGTGTGCTA
>JABMCL010000871.1:332500-337500 GCA_018857735.1 Alviniconcha marisindica
TCCCCTTTCTAATCCTGAACCCCCCCCCCCCCCTCCCCCACAGCTCGGTACATCTGCAGTTTCATCCTTTGAACAGACTGTCTTCTTTTTGTTGGTTGTTTCCCCACCCCCCCACCCCCCCCCACCCCCACCCCCCCCCCCCCCCCCCCCCCCCCCCCCCCCCCTTTTTTTTTTTTGACGTCCAAAAGCATCCTTCTTTTATTTCACCCACATCTCCTCTCGTTTTATTTCTGTTTCTAAAATCTTTGTTACCGTCTCGCCACTCTTTTACTTTCCCCTCATTGATGCTTTTTTCTTCTTCTTTTTTATTTTTTTTATTTTTTTTTAACCATACTACTTGTCTTTATTGACATGCATTTATTTTCATTTGGGACTTTGGTTACAGCCGGATCACGTAGCAAGCTGGCTGCTTTCTTTGTAATTGTCTGGCATTTTACGATGTTGCTTTACTTTCTTTCTGTTTTTAGCTCTCTCTCTCTCTCTCTCTCTCTCTCTCTCTCTCTCTCTCTTTTCTTCTCTCTCTTCTCTCCTCTCTCCTCTCTTCTCTCTCTCTCCCCCCATTGTCTTGCATTTTACGATGTTGCTTTACTTTTTTCTGTTTTTAGCACTCTCTCTCTCTCTCTCTCTAGCCGTCAACAGTTATTTTCTTCCATATTGCAGACATATGTAAGTATATGGATTTGTTTTATTGCTGTGTATTATTTGCACTGAAAATACAGCGAAACATCACTAATAACTGACACATTGTTTTCAGAGTCAAATCGGACGATGGAGACGAACTTGTAAATGTGCATTTGTACGTCAGCTGAGCTTCGAGTTAGGTCAGTATCTGATTTGCTGTCTTCACCTTTGTATTTCTTCTTTCTCTTTCTCTCCCCAACAAGACTCTCATAATACCCCCCACCCCCACCCCCACCTTTCTTCTTCTTCTTCTTCTTCTTCTTCTTCTGCTTCTTCTTCTTCTTCTTCTTCTTTCTTCTTCTTCTTCTTCTTCTTCTTCTTCTTCTTCTTCTTCTTCTTTCTTCTTCCTTCTTCTTTCCTCTCAAAACTCGCTGTCCTTGCCTTTGAATTTACCCTTCTCGGGGGTGGGATGGGGAGGGCGGGGTGAGGGGAGGGAGGAGGCAGTGCCAAGTCAGGACAAGGGTCACAGGTCAGGGTTGAAAGGCCAGCAAGTGAAACAGGGGCAATGTCCGTCCACCGTCCACTTCAAGCGGTGGTCAGCTCATTTACATCCGAGAACAGATAGAGAGGCAGGAGAAAGAAGAAAAAGAAAAAAAGAAAAAAGGTGCACAGTAGCTCTGTGGAATTTGTCCATCCCCGTGATCTGCTTTCGTTAAAGCATAAGACCTCTTGTCCCTAACTTCTCTGGAACTTCCAGCCATGCTTTGGTCACACACACAAAAAGGTGCAGCATTTGATTCCACAAAAATGTGTGTGTGTGTGTGTGTGCGTGCGTGCGTGCGTGCGTGCGTGTGTGCGTGCGTGTGTGTGCGTGCGTGCGTGCGTGCGTGCGTGTGTGTGTGTGTGTGTGTGTGTGTGTGTGTGCGTGCGTGCGTGCGTGCGTGCGTGCGTGCGTGCGTGCGTGCGTGCGCGTGCGTGCGTGCGTGCGTGCGTGCGGGTGCGTGCGTGGTGTGTTGTGTGGGGTTGTGTGTGTGTGTGTTGTGTGGTGTGTGTGTGTGTGTTGTGTGTATTTGTGTTTGGTCTGTGAGTGTGTGTGTCTGTGTCTGTGTGTGTGTATGTGTGTGTCTGTGAGTGTGAGTGTGTGTGTGTGGGGGTGTGGGTGTGTGTCTGTGTGGGTGTGGGTGTGTGTGTGTGTGTGTGTGTGTGGGTGTGGGTGTGTGTGGGTGTGGGTGTGTGTGGGTGTGTGTGGGTGTGGGTGTGAACATGACGTGAGAGTCAGTAACGAGTCACTGTGAGACGCCTTGTGTGGCGAAAGGAGATCTTCAGCCAAAACAAAACGGCGCCTAAACCCCTTCGCTGCCCCAACCTGTGAAATTTCCGGGCAGAAAAGTGCACACATGCACGCTTGCAAACAGTATATCTGATGGTCCAGTAACACATCTACTTTCAGTACTGTGCATTTTGATACAGTCCTTTCACACGTGCTCATGAGAAGGGGGGGGGGGCGGGGCTTAACCTTTTCACTGCCAAGATGTCACTTGAAAACGACCAATAAAAGCCGAAATTTGAAACCCTTAAGCCTTTTTGTCTTTGTCTTTTTCGCACTGGCATGTGAAAGGATTTTCATCAAAACGGATAGCACTGAAAGTAGATGTGTTACAGGACCGGAAATATATACTGTTTTTGAGGCGCCTCCGTGGTTCTTTCAGCCCGCAAATTTTACAGGCTGGGGCAGTGAAGGGGTTAATGATTTCAAGTTTGGCATTTTTATTGGTCTTTTCCGAGTGACGGCGCAGCAAGTGTGGCAGTGAAAGGGTTAAAAGAAACGCACAGAGTAAGTAGTCACAAAAATGTAGATTCAGGATTGCCGGATTAGCCGAGGAACCCTTGTCAATAACAATAAATTGTATTTAGAATGCGCCTGTCCCAGTTCTAAAAACGAGCGCCAAGCACAGCACAGCTTCACATATCAGACTCAATACATAGCTAAGAAATACAGGCATTACAAAACAGGATCTAGGTAATACAACTGCATCTGACATCTAAGAAATACATGCATTAAAAAACAGGATGTAGGTAATACAATTGCATCTGACAAGACAAAGATGATGACCAACTGATAAAAAACAAAAACAAAAAAAACATAAAGTGGGCATAGAATGACACTCGCCCTCCCCCCCCCCCCCCCCCCCCCCCCCCCTCCCCCCCCCCCCCCCCCCGGCCGATTTACTTAGTAGCGTTGCTATACGCCCTGTCACCCAACAGGTCCAGGACAGTGAACCTAGAATCGTCGAAGCAGTACAAATGCAATACTGTTTGCAGTTGCAAAATTACGTGAAGGGGATGGAGGGTGGAAAAAAGTGTCTTTGCGTCTTTTTTTTTTTTTTTTTTTTGCTGACCAGAAGATCGCGAGTTCGTAGAAAAAATGCGTTTTGGGGCATCCTATAGCACGAGCAACAAGTTATTGCTTATTGCCAGACACGTTATGACTACGGGCCTCCAAAAATGCCTTTAAAGTTGGCAGTGTAAAATTCGAAAATTCACTGTCACCGCCTTCCATTGTGAAGAAAGTACGCACCGGAAGCAAAAGCAGCCAAGGGACTTAAGCGATGCCGGGCAAAAGTCAAGGGAGTTAACAACCCCGCCTGAACCAATGGACACTGACAGCTACTGTGTTGCTTGTTGTTGTTGATCGCGTTTATATAGCGCTAGTCTCCGCTATCTAGCAGACTCACTGCGCTCTCGTCGTATGCGATTCGTAATAAGTAAGTAAACATGAAACATGATGCTTAACGTCCACAGAAACCATAAGGCTTATTGGGGACGGGGAGAAGAGGGGGCCCAAAATGGGTATGGAGGTGGAGGAAGAGGGAGATAATATACTTATCGCTACACTGTCACCACCAGAATGACTCCTGCATTAAGATGGGCTGCGATGAGTCTAAATGAGTGACTAGCATTTTATACGGCGTTTTTGTATATCCACCGAAGTGGTGTACTTACGACGCTATTTGGTTTTTACACGGCTGATGCCACCTGAAACTGCTGCCGTCCTGGCGCACGTTCTGTATACACCATACAACCATGCACCAGTTTACAGTGTCACTTCATTCCAAGCTACATACCTTTGGTGCATGTGTGTTTAGCTGTAACCTGCCACCCGCACTTTTGACAGAGCGATCTCTACTGCGGTAATACGGGGGTGGAACGGATACCGAAATAAGAGTCAGCACAGAAAGCTGACCCTGGAGAACAAAAATTCTACACCCCGCTCCTGCCGGGATCGAACCCGCGACCTTTTCGATCACGAGTCCGGCGCGCTAACCACTGAGCTATCCCCGCTCTAACTGAATGAGGCAAATGATCAGGTGTCACGACAGCCCGCCATTTTAGCTAACAAAGACAAGCAAATGTTTCGAAGAAATTATTATTATTGTTTCAGCTCAGTTTGCGAATAACCCCGCTGTTTTCCGTGTGTGCGCACACTATTGCTAAACCCATCGCAACGCTGAACGTGACATTCATAACAAACTTCATTGCAGTTTCTACCATGTTTAACATTGAAGCTCTGTTTTATTACCACATCCGCAGATGTTTGCCCAGAGCAAAGACTACAACGTTCCGGCGTTAAGCGATGAATAGCCTTCAGCTCGAAAAAGCATTGTCTCAAATGTCATTAAATTTACCAGCTTGTTGTTGATTTTTAGCCACATCGGCATCAGTTTCGGGCGCTTTCCTTCTATGAAAAATGCCAAGGGTCAAAATGCCTACGAAGACTCCCCTGAATACCTCAATCATCTTTTTGTCACAGAAGACAAACAGAACGATTGAGTGTCCTGAAACTTGTCCGATTCAATTTAACGGCTGGGAGCACCGAAAATGGGAACGTTGTGTCTGTGGTCTCCAGTTTCCTTACATCAACCGTACTTAGGACATGAAACTCCTCCCAAGCTCCGTTAAAAGCTTTGGTTTGCAAATACGTGTAAAACTACCGTGTATCCCTTCAAAAAGAGATCTCTCTCTCTCTCTCTCTCTCTCTCTCTCTCTCTCTCTCTCTCTCTCTCTCTCTCTCTCTCTCTCTCTCTCTCTCTCTCTCTCTCTCTCTCTCTCTCTCTCTCTCTCTCTCTCTCTCTTTGGGGGGGTATTTTTTGCTTATTTTTTTCAATCGTTTCCTGTTAATGTTCAGAAGGCCATAATAACAACAAACAAAGCATCATAAATGGACGGCAGTCTGCGGTTCTTTGTATCTATAATTCTGGTGCATTGTTTTCCGGTGTTTCGATGCCGAATTGCATCATAAATGGACGGCAGTCTGCGGTTCTTTGTATCTATAATTCTGGTGCATTGTTTTCCGGTGTATCGATGCCCAATTGATTGGG
>JABMCL010000871.1:342500-345000 GCA_018857735.1 Alviniconcha marisindica
AAGGATTCAAACGCCCACTGAGCACGGAATGCTGATAGCTCTGCATTTGGTTAAACATGTTTAACGCCGAGTTGTCTCCGATGAGGTCCTGGCGGGGACCGAGATCCCAGGAGATGGGGGAGGTGAAAAACTATACCTAACGCTACACTGTCACCACCAGAATGACTCGTGCATTAAAAAGATGGGTTGCGACGAGAGACATTTTTAACGTTTCATTAACTGTCAGGGACAAAGTCACAAAGACAGTGTTCACAGACCACAACTTTTAAAAAGAGAGGACAGCCGAAGCGGAATCAAACCTCCTTCTGCTTACCAGCCTGACGAGTTACCGCTGGGCCAAGCCGGCTGATAGTGATCTGCAGTCTTCTTCTTTTGTCAAATGTTGCTTTACGTCCACAGAGACCGTACGGGACCGTCCAGGATGTCCTCCTCCTCGACTCTCTCACAGCTCCTGAGCTCCTGAGCTCCCGTTACCTGCAGGACCATTTTGCTTTACGTCCACAGAAGCGAGGTGGCTTATTAGGGACGGGGACAGGGGGGGGGGGGGGGGGGGGGGGGGGGGAAGGGGACGAAAGAGTGAAGGCTCGACCGCGGACATCGCCCGAAAAAGAACGGAGAGACCGTGGACCGCCGCCGGAACAATGGAAGTGTTAAGGCGGTGTCCCTCGCCATTGCCCAGCGACTTGTGCACTGCGCAATTGCTGTTTCAACTGCTGTGCTTGGCCAGAGTCACAAAGGACAATGTCCGTTGCACTGCTGTTGACGAACAACTCGAAACAACTCGAAGCGAAAGAAGTCCAACTTTCGCAGCCCAGCTCCACCTCCCTACTCATGATCTCTTCTGGGCTAACTTGAAGGTCCAGCTCCACCTCCCTCCTCTAAGATCTCTTGATCTTTTGATCTCGCCTGGAACCTTGTGACCTGCAGTCGCACCCCTTCCTATTTCTTTATGAAGGGGGAGGGGGGTGGGGGTGATGAGCAGAGAGAAGGTAACACCAACGCCATCGATCGAGAGAAGCCGGCAACTGTGCTGGGGGTTGCAGCCGTCGTCGTGTTCACAATCATGTCACCACAGGAGGAAAAGGCAAAGGAGCCGGTGGCTCGAAAGCTCGCCTGCCGTATTTTGACAGCTCTTGCTTCGAACGCACGGATGTAGTTGCTGGCAACAGGTGCATCTTCTTCGGTGGCGACGGCAAATTCTTTTCATTACTTTTTTAAAACCCAGTTAAAGTTTTTGTTTTTTTGGTTTTTTGTTTTTTGTTTTTTAGTGCCGATCATTTTGCGAGCAGTGAAAAGCATGCAATAAGGAGGCGATGACTTGGAGAAAAAGTCTCCATAGTCTGGATTCAGTACGACCGAGTGTGAATTTTTGGGCTGGGGTCGCTTTCGTAGAATATTTATTTCAACTTGAAATGTTGTTTTGTTGTTGTTGTTGTTGTCGTTGGTGGTGGTGTTGTTGTTGTTTGTTTGTTTGTTTGTTTTTCGTTCCTCGACCAAAGATCGAAGGTTCACCCGTAAGCCGAGTGAGATTTTGCGTACACAGCCGTTTTCCTGCACATACAAGAAAACGTGCACACGCAGTTTCATCCACCATCAACTCAACTGCATACTTCCGAGTACTCAGGGGAAGGTTAAAGTGACAAAAAGAATTCTAAATTTGGTGACTAAACTTGACTTTCAGCCCAAGCTCTCCTAGTAAGCCAGAAGTCATTGTTTTGTAACTGGGTTCATTCTGTTTTACCTTTACCGTGCAGATGTTTAAGATCGCAGGCGGCATAATCAGTCACTCAGTCAGGCAAGTGAAGCCAAGTACTCCTTTATTCCATTCAAAGAAAAACGTGGGTGCCACACATGAATAACAAACAATCTTTTCAGATTCAGATTCTTTATTCACCAAGTTTTACAACAAGGAAAGTGTTTCGAAAGCGGTAAGCATACAAACATAAGCAAACTACAACACTGACATACATCAACTAGCAACCCATTTGCACTAACAAAACAACACCAGGTACGGCTATATATTAAGACCCCGATCTGCTCCACAGAGCAGTATAAGTATGGTAACCCTTTTTGACGAAGCTGGGTCAGCGCATGCCCTACATCATTATCTAAAGGTAAAATCCGGCTACAAGCTAGCAACAGTTAAAAAAACAAAAAAACTTTCATCTTGTTTATTGAAGCACAGGTCACACCAGGTGTATTATTGTCGGCAGCTTGTACCCGGAAAGAGACAGAATCTATTTTTATCTCATTTATTCTTTAGCTCGTAACAGATTTGCGTAGTCGCTGTGCAATGAACCATATTATCCTTAAAGTATTCATTCCGTTTACGAATGCCACGTTTGATGTGAATACACAGTGGAAGTCAAAAGCTCATACTCTCGCGTAAATGCAATGCTCTTTGAGCGCCGGTTTGTAAAGGCGTCAAAGTGCCGCTGGTCTGAGCTTTTGGGGGGGTTAATGTTGCTAGTTAAGGAAAATAGTGTAGCAAAGCAGCCTT
>JABMCL010000871.1:350000-357500 GCA_018857735.1 Alviniconcha marisindica
ACTTGCTCTGCCCCATTTTTCCTCTCCCTCCACCCCCCTGCCCCTCTCTCCCTCCACCCTCCCCATCCCCGGCCCCGCGTGACAGTGTCCAAACCACTTGGACCCCAAAGAGAAGGAGAAGAAGCGGGAAAGAGACAAGTTTGCATGCAGCGAGGCCATTGACGGAGAAGCATTGTGTTGTGCAGACGGGAGCACCTGTCCTCTGCTGTCCAGCCGTGGCTGGCTTGACTGACCATCGTCTCGCGTTATTGTTGCGGCCAGGAGCGCGTCTTTGGGCTGGACACCCAGGGGTCGTGAGAAACTGACCTCTGTGGTCAAGCGCCCGCAATGTTAGAAAGGAGGTGGAATGGTGAGAGTAGGGGTGGGTGAGAGTAGGGTTGGGGGTCGTTCGAGGTTTCTCCCCGCAAGGGGCAGTTCTTTCGCCGCGCCTTTTTTTTTTTTTTTTTGGGGGGGGGGGGGTTCTTATCTATAGGCTATACCCACGTCTCTTTATTTCTACCCGTCCTTGCAATCTTTTCCTTCACTCACTCAGGATCAAGGATGTCCTTGCACCATCCGTGTCTGCCATTCTTCACCCCCTACCTCGTTCTTCTCCCTTCGCCCCCCCCCCCCCCCCCCCCCCCCCCCCCCCCCCCCCCCCCCCCCCCCCCCCCCCCCCCCACCCCGACTTCTGCCACCTGCTTCTTGAGTGTGATTGTGTCTCACGGTCCAGCTCACTGATGTAGACCTTAACGAAAGGCTATGTTCAAACGGTCTTTGCTTCCTGTCGTATCGTATCATTAGGTCGCGACTCCTGGTTCCTTCACGCTTGTACCCACTGTGCCATCGTGGACAGCTGCCTAAAGAGACCGACCTTGTCCTGAAGTCAGCTTCTGCCGAAATTTTGTGGAGATTAATGGAGCGTACTGGTACTGAAACACACACAAATAAATATAGCTTGTTCAGCTAAATGTTTCAACGTCATCGTCGTCGTCTTCTTCTTCTTCTTCTTCTTCTTCTTCTTCTTCTTCTCTTCTTCTTCTTTAACTTTCTAATAGAAGAATTAGATGGCTAGCTGAAAGGGGGGGACGGGTTTGTTTGCTTGTTGTTGTTGTTGTTGGTGTGTGTGGTTTTTGTGCGCGCGGGGTGTGTGTGTGTGTGTGTGTGTGTGTGTGTGTGTGTGTGTGTGTGTGTGTGTGTGTGTGTGTGTGTGTGTTTAATAATTTATTTGGTTCGTTGTTGTTTTGGCTTGTTTGCTTGCTTTTGGTGTTTGTTTGTTCGTTAGTTTTTTGTTTGTTGATCTAAACACATAAAAGGTTAAAAGGAATGATAATTTAATATGACAATATAAAATGGGGTAAGCCCTTTTTCAAGCGACAAAACAATTACACAACAGTCTAACTTATCAGGTTTCAGTTGTGGTGTATTCCAAGTGTTTGGAAGACTCTGTCCTTGTTTCATTGTTTTTGGGGGATGGAGTAGCGGATGGGGGATGTCGGTTTTGTTTTTTAGTTTTTTTAATCTTCATATTTTATTAGACCATCTGTTAGATACATCTCAGTCTCATAGTCAAGTGCCCCAGCCACTTTGTTAAAAAATAGTAATAAACAAAATAAATACGCAACCATGTGCGCGGAAAATTCAAACGGAACAACTTCAGTCTGCTTCCATATCGACTATGACGTGAAACTCTGCAGCAACAACAACAACTGAAAGCCCACCTCATCCAAAACGCCCATTGCACACACACACACACACAGACTGGCGAACCTTAGCGAGTCCCCGAAGGCATTGGTCGAGGAACATGTCTTTAATGAAAAACCACCGAACCGGCCTCTCCGCGCTCTCGTCCGCTTTTCGTCCACGGGGATAAACCCGCCGCATCAAACACGCGCCGAAGATGCATTAGCACGTAGACAGAGGGTGATAGGAGCTGTTCATTTCCGGTCCTGCTCTGTCTGTTTGATTTGGGATTCGCCGACGTGCAATTAACGGAAAGAAGACGGCGGTCGCTAGCTCCCCTGATCAAAACCTCTGAAGAAAAAAAGGCTAAAAAAAATTAAAAAAATCCCGAGCCGCCATTTGCCTCAGAAACAAAGCTGGCCCGCGGTTTTTACCTGTAGTTTCGCATCCACGGCGTTGTTAGTTCCCCCCGGCAACAAAGTGTCCAGGGAGTTAGGCTAGCAAGCAAACGGCCGTGCTGTCGCCGGAGTGGATCATAAACGTGCAAATTCACGTTGGCCAAACACACAAAGCGGCAATTCCAGCGTCAATGGGCCTGGACCGCCGACCGGGTGAAAATGTTATGATTCCATCGTTAACCGTTCGAAGATCAATGCCAGAAAGGGAGGCAAGCGAGGCTGAAAGCGGGACCCGGATCTGAATGGTGGTTTTAAAAAAATGGCGGCTGTAAAATAGATTGGCTGAGTGATTGGTGTGAAAGATATTTAGCGTGAGCTTCTCTTAGGCCGTGCTAATGTACGTGATAGTTCAATGTTGTTGCCGCCTCTGTGGGGTCGGACTGTTGCTGTTGCTGTTGTTGGCGTTGGGGTGGGGGGGGGGGGTTCTTATCTATAGGCTATACCCACGTCTCTTTATTTCTACCTGTCCTTGCAATCTTTTCCTTCACTCACTCAGGATCAAGGATGTCCTTGCACCATCCGTGTCTGCCTCTGTGGGGTCGGACTGTTGCTGTTGCTGTTGTTGGTGTTGGTGTAGTAGTAGTAGTAGTAGTAGTAGTAATAGTAGTAGTAGTAGTTGCATCCACAGCACCAGCAGCAGTGGTAGTAGTAGCTGCAGTAGTCGTCGTCGTATAGCAGTAGCAGCAGCAGCAGCAGTAGTGGTAGCAATAGCTGTGGTGTTGCTGCTGTATGCTTTTATTGGGAATACACGCGCCAGATAAGCATAATTATGTTTTAACCCGAAACTGAACTCGGGACTCTCGCCTCGTAACCTATTAGCTCTTCTTGCTCCGAAGAAAATTGCCAGCAGACCGCAACGGAGCAAAAGTCGATTAACAGAATAAAAAGCATACATGATTATTTGTTTTGTAGCACTGCCACGCCCGACGATATCATGTTAAATTATCTTCTTGGGTTTCCACGCTGGAAGGCAGGCGATCTTCCTCAAACAGAATCCAACTTCAAACACACATCTAAAGTCCATTTCGCCCAAACTCAGCCTGCCCCGATCTGCCCGTATCGAATTTTGATCTTTCGCGCTGAAAACTAAAGTTGACTCCATAACGCCTCTGTTGACCACTGCAGCAAAAGGGGCGGTCGATAGACTAATGGAGAGCCGGAGAAAGTGAATCAGATTGTGTTTGTTCGTGTGCGACATGATTGGCACATTATCAGATGCACAGAAAATGCCGCGTAACACTACCCTTAAAACACCCTCACGACGCCGATCTTCACTTCCCTGCTTCGGCTGATAAACACTATCGTCCCCAATCTTGTAATTAATATCATCTCCCTCCATCCGCTGGCCAGGGCGAGAGAGGGCGAGAGAGAGAGAGGGGGAAGGAGGGAGAGGGGAGAGAGAGAGAGAGAGGGAAGGAGGGAGAGGGGAGAGAGAGAGAGGGGGAAGGAGGGAGAGGGGGGAGAGAGAGAGAGAGAGCGCGATTGAGAGAGAGAGAGGGGGGAATCTTTTTACACAAGAATAAAGGTTTAGGCAAGAATGCCTGTCGGGCAACCTGTCCCGAGAGACAGAGACCCCCCACACACACAGAAACAGAGACAGAGAGACGGACAGACAGACACTGAGACAGAGAGTGTGTGTAAACTTTTTTATGCAAGAATGAAGGTTCAGGCGAGAATGTCTGTCGGGCAAACTGTCCCGAGAGAGAGAGCGCGCACGCACGCACGCACGCACGCACGCACGCACGCACGCACGCACGCACGCACGCACGCACGCACACACACACACACACACACACACACACACACACAGCGCGTTTTCAATATCCGCCGAAGTGGTTAGAACGCTGAGACAAAGTGACAACGGTTAAAGACTGAGGGATGAAAGAAGAGAGTAACTAAAAGACCGAAGGCAAGAGACAGAGGTGATGATGAAGCGATGCTTAATGTCCTCAGATGTCAGTTGACATATCAGGGACAAGTTGTGACCAATGCCGAAGCACGGTGCAATAATTCTTTACGTCCACGGGAACCAGAAGGCTCGTTAGGACGGACAGCCCAGGACGGCCACCTCGACTCTCACACAGCTCCTGAACTATGTAGAGACAGAGAGCGAGAAAGAGAGTTGTAGCAACCAACAGAGAATGACGGACAGAGAGTTAGTTAAAAGACACAGGGTGAGAAACCGAGAGTGTCAGAGCTCAGGAGCGGTGTGAAAGTCGAGGTGGACGTCCTGGGCTCCCGTCCCTAATAAGCCTACGGTTTCTGTGGACGTAAAGCAACACTCAACTAACTGAGAGTGACAAGCAGGGAGTGAGACGCAGACTGATGGACACAGAGTGGGAAATACTTCGAAAAGAAGAGTGAAAAAGAAAGAAAAAAAATGACATTTCGACAAGCGTACAGACCGAACAAAACACTTAATTAGTGACTGGAATTTAACGTTCTGTCAACCGCACACGGTCACCCCAGGACAGCATACAAAAGAAAATTTAAAAAATACTCGTACATTTACAATTGATAGCGTTTGCACTTCTTCTTCTTCTTCTTCTTCTTCTTCTTCTTCTTCTTCTTCTTCTTCTTTGTTTTTGTTTTGTTGTTGTTGTTGTTGTTTTTGTTTTTTGTAAGCATTTTTGACCAAGCGGTCCGACAACAACAAGCAACGACTGCCGAGGGATCTTTTACAGGCGCGGACACTAAGAAGAACACCGTACGGTCGCAGCTAGGACTCTCCACCGAGTTATTCTCGTATCGCTTAACTTTTTTTCTCATCACAGCCAATAATGCCTGCAATCTTGAGACTACAAATCAGCCTTGCAAACGAACGGCGGGCCCTGGTGGCAATGGCCTAATGGCATTCATTGAAGGTCGACAGGACAAAGTCTCTCCCTGACAAGCTGTTGGTGATTGACTTGCCCGGCAAGGGGTAGGAGGCAACTTGGAGATGGGCCTGATAGCAGACAATATTAAAAAGAAGCTACCTGTATAACCACCTGCAGATTATTAGTTTCAACTGGGCGAGTGTGAGTGTGTGTATGTGTGTGTGGGAGAGGGGGGGGGAGGAAGGGGGGGGGAGGGAGTAGAGAGATGAGACAGGGGGCGGAGGTGTTACAGACGAAGGTGCCTGACTCAACGGCTGTTGCTTCAGGAGAGAGATGGTCGAGAATGATTCTGTGAAGTGTAGCGTACTACAGTGATGCATGGCCGGTTTACGAGCTCGAAAACAAACATCGTCCCAAGCAGATGGCGTGGCCGAATGGGAAAGACATGGATACTGGATTCGCGATGGTGAGTTCAGGGTCTGGTCCACAAAACTACGTGGTCCGTTTCGGAAGAAAGAAAAAAAGAGGTCCGTTTCGGGCTGTTTGGCGTTGCTGTGCGATGTGTGTGATGAACGGTGAATGGAACTTTTGCTCGTGAGTTGATGAATGTTACTTCGCCCTAGTTATGACCTACCTTCGTTGGTGCCTTAGGCCTGTTTAACGCGGAGTTGTCTCCGGACAGCTTCGTCCTGATGTGGCCCTGTGCAGTTGGCAGGACGTTATGACAAGATTTCTGACCTTCTAACTAACTCCGAACATGTACTGGCTGGCAACAGGATCCTAGGAAGTCGAGAGGAGGGGGGGGTGGGAGGAACTATACCTTACGCTACATTGTCACCACCAGAATGATTTCTGCATGAAGATGGGCAGCAATGAGAGCTATTTCGATGTTTCTTTGATTGTGAGGGGCGAGTCACAAGATAGTGTCCATTAACCACAACTTTTGAAGAAATTACTTCCGTCGGAACTACTCTGTTTAAGGTCTCCCAGAGCTAAATACAACGCCTCAACAATTAAATTACTTCTTCTTCTTCTTTCTTCTTCTTCTTCTTCTTCTTCTTCTTCTTCTTCTTCTTCTTCTTCTTCTTCTTCTTCTTTTGTTTGTTTGTTGTTGTTGTTTTTGTTGTGTGTGTGTGTGTGTGTGTGTGTGTGTGTGTGTGTGTGTGTGTGTGTGTGTGTGTGTGTGTGTGTGTGTGTGTGTGTGTATGTGTGTGTGTGTGTGTGTTTGTGTGTTGTAGGTGTGTGTGTGTGTGTGTGTGTGTGTGTGTGTGTGTGTGTGTGTGTGTGTGTGTGTGTGTGTGTGTGTGTGTGTGTGTGTGTGTGTGTGTGTGTGTGTGTGTTTTCTTTAGTTTCTTTTTTAGTTGTTGTTTGTTTAGGGGTGGGTGTTGTTTTGCTTGTTGTGGTTTTTCTCGACACTACAGCCTAAACTTTTGAAGAAAGGGGAAAGTGGAATCAGACTTGAACCGACGTCCGTCCGGCTATCAACTTAATTAGCGCCCTACCGCTGGGCCAGACCGGCTCACACAATAACCTTCGCAGTTACTAGCTAACTCATCTCTGCGATGTGCAACCGAGCTGTGTATCGCACACCACCAAAGCTAAATGAACGAACGCCCCGCGCACGAGATCACGACGATCGAAGAATATGAGTTGTCCTGCTTGCTGTTCGTGCTGCTGTCACCTCGTCTCGCTCTCAACCTGTCAGACCGTCGCTAGCGATGGTTGCCCAAGTTTGCAGAAAGTCTGAAAAATCAACAAAACTGATTCCCCGTCGCCATTATCATATTTCTTGCCAACCAGTGCGGAGGAAGAAGATCGTGTAGCTGGAGATGTATGGGGTCAAATTATTGTTAACGGACAAAAGGATCTCTCGTCTTTTTGATGAGGTTTTCGACTACGACTACGACCGTGGACTGGTTGGTCACTGCCGATTTTAGAGGATGGAATTCAAAAGTCAAAATCGAGACGACTGGTGTCACCGCCATTTTGTACGGACTGGCCAATTTGCAGAAAGTCAAAAAAAATCAAAAAACTGTTTTCCCCGTCACCATTAGCCATTTCTATATTTCTTGCCAACCAATGCCAGTGATCGTGTAGCTGGAGATGAACGGAATCAAGTTATTATTAACGGACAAAAAGATCACTCGTCTTTCGACTACGACCAAGGACTGGACTGGTCACCGCCGATTTTGGACTAGGGACTGGCCAAGGTTGCAGAAAGTCAAAATAAATCAACAAAACTGTTTTCCCCGTCACCATTAGCACATTTCTTGCCAACCAATGCGAAGTGACCGTGTAGATGGAGATGAAAGGGATCAAATTATTATTAACTTACAAAAAGATCGCTTGTCTTTTTGATGAAGTTTTCGCCTACAACCATCGACTGGACTGGTCACTGCCGATTTTGGACTAGGGACGGCCAAGGTTGCAGAAAGTCAAAAACCAACCAACGCCAGTGATCGTGTAGCTGGAGATGAACGGAATCAAAAAGATCACTCGTCTTTCGACTACGACCAAGGACTGGACTGGTCACCGCCGATTTTGGACTAGGGACTGGCCAA
>JABMCL010000871.1:360000-385000 GCA_018857735.1 Alviniconcha marisindica
TCTTCTTCTTCTTCTTCTTCTTTCTTGTCCGCTTCTCTCCTCCTCTTCTTCTTCTTATTCGTCTCGTCGTCTTCCTCCTCCTTTCCTCTTCGTCGTTCGTCTTCCTTCTTCTCTTCTTCTCTTCTTCTCCTTCTTCTTCTTCTCTCCTCCTCGTCTTCCTCCTCCTCCTCCTCCTCTTCTCTTCTTCTCTCTTCCTCTCCTCCTCCTCCTCCTCCTCCTCTCTCCTTTCTTCTTCTCTCCTCCTCCCTCCTCCTCCTCCTCCTCCTCCTCCTCCTCCTCCTCCTCCTCCTCTTCTTCTTTCTTCTCCTCTTCCTGCTCCTCCTCCTCCTCCTCCTTCTCTTCTTCTTCTTCTTCTTCTTCCTCCTCCTCCTCCTCCTCCTCCTCCTCCTCTTGCTCCTCTTCTTCTTCTTCTTCCACAGAGTGAGCAGTTGTTGTTTTTTCAGGCTAGAGGCTCTGTCACTTTGTAGGGATGCGCGGGCCGGATGGGGGGGAGGGGGGGGGGGCAAGATAAAGAAAGAGACCGAGAGAGACAATGAGAGAAAGAGAAAGACAGAGACAGAGAGATAGACAGACAGACAGAGACAGACAGACAGACAGAGACAGAGACAGACAGACAGATACAGAGAACTTGAGAAAAAAAAGGTGGGGGGGGGGGAAGCAGAGACCTCAATACAGCGTTCAGTTGGCAGAAAGCATCCTAACCCTAACTAAGCACAAAGTTCGAGTTCAATGTTGCTTTACGTCCACACAGTGACCATGAGGTCTGTTAGCGACGGGGAGCCCCAGGACTTTGTAACCAGACTTTCACGCAGCTCCTGAACTCTGAAATTCCACAAAGCCTCTGATTTTTCATTTTAAATTAACTGCGCGTGGTCTGCCCGTGCCGTTCGTTGTTCAAACTGCTGCTGCCCAAGAGTAAGCAGTTTTTGACACGATAATCACAACTTCTCTTGACACCGAGGCGTTTCTATACCCCCTGTGGCTCCACCTTGCCTCCAACTCGGCTCCAAACGCTCAAACGGCTTCAACGCTCCCAGAGCCCTCTTTTCCCGAAAATTAACCCCTTAGCACCTGCTGCGATGACTTCTTTGCAAGAACCACAGCGGGGATGTATTGTATCGCAAGGTCCTTCCAAAACGCCTTTGACATTCACACCCGTAATTTGGATCCCGCGGAAACAGCTCGCATGAAAACGAAAGGCTGACCGTTCCTTTGTGGAAACGGTTCATTTCGGCGGTGGCCATGCTGGCTGTCACCCAGTGTGGTCACGCCCGCCATGCCTCGTCAATTGAGGGGTCGGTGTGAGTTACCGCCCCTGCCAAGTGGCCGTTATGACGTCATAAAGGCGGAGACAGATGCTGCCAGGGTATCATCATCACACCTGTTGACAGACACACACAGAGAAGGCGGAGAAGGAGCTGGAGAAATGGGGTGTGGTGAGGGACTGGGCGAGAAAGTGGCACGAAGTGGAATGGAAGAGAGGGGAGAGAGGGGGAATGGTGGTTAGAGAAGGATGGGGTGAGGTGGGGTGGGAGGGGAGTGGTGATGAGGAGGTGGTGTGTGTGTGTGTGTGTGTGTGTGTGTGTGTGCGTGGTGCGTGGGGTGCGTGCGTGCGTGTGCGTGCGTGCGTGCGTGGTGCGTGGCGTGTGTGTGGTGTGTGTGGTGTGTGTGTGTTGTGTGTGTGTGTGTTGTGTTGTGCGTGCGTGCGTGCGTGCGTGCGTGCGTGCGTGCGTGCGTGCGTGCGTGTGTGTGTGTGTGTGTGTGTGTGTGTGTGTGTGTGTGTGAGAGAGAGAGAGAGAGAGACAGACAGACAGACAGACAGACAGACAGACAGACAGACAGACAGACACAGAGACACAGAGACAGACAGACACAGATAGAGACAAACAAACAGAGACAAATAGAGACAGAGACTGACAAATATGCGAAATGTTTGTGTTTGTGAAGGATGTATTAGTTATCACTTACCTTTTATGACAGCTGTTCTTTATGTGTTATACCTCCTTCTATTTTTAGTTGTTGGTGAAGTGTTGCTTTACGTCCACAGAAACCGTAGGTTTATTAGGGACGGAAGCCCAGGGCGGCCACTTCGACTTTCACACAGCTCTTGTGTTCTGATTCTTCTGTTTTTAATGTGTTTAAATTAATTTAACTACATTATTATGTGTCAGAGCTGGTGTGAGAAAAATTTCCGTTTACTTGTTATGATTGCAACGGACAATAAAGTATTTTGAATTGAATTATATTTGCATTCAATGACTTGAGCGGCAATGTAGGCGCTTTCAAAAAAAATGAAAACCTTATTATTAAGTTAAAGGAGCAAAACTGACATCCTCAAGAGACAACTCAGTGTTAAACAAGTTTAATCAAGTAGCATGATGATCGACAAACTCTTCACAATTTCATTCCCTTGTGCCCCAAACGCGAGTGATAAATAACAAACACAACACTGATAAAACCGGTACCTTTGTTTTTCCCCTAGTTCCTTTCGGATTGAAAGGTGAAGAAAAAAGGAAAAATCAGAAGAAGAACAACAACAACAAAAAGAAAAAAACGACAAAAAAAAATTCAAAGAACTGAACCTGTGCCATCGGTATTTCCTACCAACTCCAACACAAAAGAAAGAAAGAAAGACCGAAAAAGAAACTTGCAACCGGTGTCGCTACAAGATGGATCACCTCTGTCAATTGCCGAGCAACCCTGTGATAGATACGCCGGTGTTTCGCTCGAGGGGTCCTCTTCTGATTAATAACCGCCCTGGGGCATGCTCAGATTGGAGAAGACAACGCGAAAATTATTGCTTTTATTTCCCACAGCGGCAGCTTCTCTTCGCTAGCTATAGCTCCGACAATAGCTCCCTTCCCTTCAAGCCACTCCGCTACCTAGATCTCCCCTCCCCTTTGTTTTTCTTTCTTTCTTTGTTCTTAAAGAGACACTCCCAGGCAAAAGGGAGAGAATGCATGTCCTAACAATGCTCTCCTTTCCTTGCTAAATGCTGGTACTGGGTTTTTGTTGTTGTTGTTGTTCTTCTTCTTCTTCTTTGCTTGTCTGCGTGTGCGTGTGTGTGTGTGTGTGTGGGTGTGTGTGGGTGTGTGTGTGTGTGTGTGTGTGTGTGTGTGTGGTGTGTGTGTGTGTGTGTGTGTGTGTGTGTGTGTGTGGTGTGTGTGTGTGTGTGTGTGGTGGTGCTGTGTGCGTGCGTGCGTTGCGGTGCGTGCGTGCTTGTGCGTGCGTGTGTGTGTGGTGTGTGTGTGTGTGTGTGTGTGTGTGTGTGTGTGTGTGTGTGGTGTGTGTTGTGTGTGTGTTGTCTGTCTGTCTGTCTGTCTGTCTGTCTGTCTGTCTGTCTGTCTGTCTGTCTGTCTGTCTGTCTATTGTTGTTGGTGGTGGTGGTGGTAATGGTGGTTGTTGGTGGTGGTGGTGGTGGTGGTGGAGGTGTAGTTGTTTTATTGTTGTTGTTTTTGTTTGTGTGCGTGTGCTTTTGTCTTTGTTTTTGATTGTTTGGTTGTTTGTTGTTTGGTGTTGTTTGCTTGTTTGTTGTTGGTTTTGTTGTTGTGATTTTGTTTGTTCGTTCTTGCTTTTTTTTTCTTTTTTCTTTTTTTCTTTTCTTTTTTGCTGTTTAATTGGTTTTGGGGTGTGGTTCTCTTTTTTTTTTTTTTTTCCTAAAAGTCATCTACAAGACAAGGAGATGTTCCAACAGTATCTTCAGTCGCTTTTCGCCTCTCTGCTATTTATTACCTAGCTTACATTTTTGTTTAATAGACACCCACGGAAGAAGGGCGAGAACTGCTGCTGTTCTAAGCTTATTTGTTAACGAGGAATATAACAGAAGAAGGGAATTGGCTTGTACGTGTCAGACTGTCTATAATATCATTACACACTAACACCACGCGCTTACCATTCTCTTAGGTAGGGGGGTTAGGTCAGAACAGCTCCAGCTCATCAAAGTTGGCGAGTGCCTCTTTAACATCCAGTGCAGGCCAGAAAACGGAAATTAACTGTTACGCAATCTCGTAATCAAATCCTACATGAACCAGAGGACCGAACCTAATGCGGGTTCACACGCGCCTACGTGAGAACAGTTATTTAAGACATAACTCAAGCTGTAACCAGATAGGAGGGAGATGTGTTTTAGTTTTTTATTGGCCACGCATTTGTTGATGCAATCAAGTGGGGGTGGGGGTGGGGGGGGGGGGGGTGTGTGTGTGTGGTTTTGGGTTGTTGTTGTTTTTTAAGTTTACGGAAGTCGTAAATTTACATGCAGTCAGGTTAATCTGTACTTGGCTACCTAACCTAAAACCTTCTTATAATTATTGGAAAGCACCTTCTTCTTTTTTTCGCATATTGATATTTTTATGTTACTGGTTATTCTCTGAACGTGTTAGATTTTTGATACAAAACGTGCTGAAAACCGCTGAAGATCGGATCGACGCCAAACCCAACTTACCAAATTCCGTGTAAAAGTCTTACCACTTCAGTCATGACACACTTCTTCTTCCTCTTCTTCTTCTTCTCGATCGCCGCTACACTGAGAGTCCAGTCTGCAAGAGGAATGTGGCCGTCTTGGTTTAAACAAACAAAATATTCGAGACAAACTAAAGATACAGTGAATTATTGTGCGCTCACCAACAAGCTTTTAGAGCTTATGGGCGATGAGCTCATACAGTTGGGGGAAATGTCTGTAGGGGTGTCCACAGGGTAACCGACTTGGAAAAATTTCCAGTTCAAATCTCCAACAATTTCGCTTAGCTTGGCCGTCTTCTCCAGTTCCTCCTTGCTGCCGTAGAGTTTGGTGTGTAGCTGGACAGCTGTTGGCCGCATATTTTGTCTTGTTTTCTGAAGAAGCAGGCATTTCTGCAGTATGTGGGAAGAAGACTGGAGGGGAAGGAAACTAAAGGGAATCCAACTGGGTGAACCGGTGAAACTACAAAAAAATAAAATAAAATAGAAAGGCATAATTCCTGGCAGAGAATGGGGGCGTGCGAAGCTATATTCTGACCTACTGCAAGTTTAACAGCGGCAAACTTTGATAGCCATGGATTTTCAGCAGGAAGGGCTTTTAACCCCTTCACTTCCATCATGTCTCTTGAAAAAGACCAAAGAGCGAAGTTTTGAAACCATTCAGCCCGTTCTTAACTGGCCGAATGTTTGTTCGCAGAACATACTTCGGACAGTTCGACGAACTATGATTCGTTTCTTAATTGAACTTTTAGTTCGCCGAATATGGTTCGGACAGTCCAAACTTTACTTCGTTCTCAACTGGCTCGTAATGAGATGCAAGCTTCGGCCCGAACTTGCGGCAGACGCGCAGCAGACAGCATGATCGAAAATGTAGGCTAAAGTCAAATCATGTCAAGTCAATATACTTTCATCATCCCTCACAGGGTAATTCAAGTAACTACTATCTCATTCTGGGTCTCCGAGACAAGGCTGCGCCTCCCACAAGTCAACAAATAAACAAATTCCCTCCGAAGCGAGTGAAGAACCTAGCGACACCGTCATCCGTTTTTATTTTTATTTTTTCTTCATCCACAGGAGAACTCTGCTCTCAGCCAATCAGAGGCAATGATGGTCGAATAGGGCGAATGTTTCCAGAACATGTTGAGCGAAGCTTTTTGGACCCCGAACATAGCTTCGACGAATACTTCCAACTAGGTTCGCGAAGAAAAGTTGGCCCAATTAAGAACCAACTAGCTTCGCCGAATACTTCCAACTAGGTTCGCGAAGAAACATTCGCCCAATTAAGAACGGGCTTTAAGCCTTTTTGTTTTCTTTTTCGCACTGGCACATGAAAGGATTTTTATTGAAACGCATAGCATTGAAAGCAGAAGTGTTCTAGGACCGGAAAATATACTGTTTGCAGGAGCGTCCGTGCATTTTTCAGCCCGGAAATTTTACAGGCTGTGGCAGTGCAGGGGTTAAATTTCCGCGTCCGTGCTGACACACTTCTGCAGGTGCTGCACGTGCGCTTCGTGAAAACTAAACAAATAAAAAGGAAGGAGAAATAAACAGCCCCAATCATTGCCCTTTCTGATGAAGTTCATTTTCCCTAATATCAGTTACTGACGTTATGAGTTAGGTTTATTTCACACCTCAGCCTTTTGAAACGAAAATTCCCAACCTCTTGTTCTGACGATTTTATGTTATGCAAATTTATATCACCGCGGCCACGTTCTTCACTCGCTACCCTTACCGTTTTCTCCCTCGATGCAGCTACAGTTCAGTCCACATCCGCATAATCATGCATTGTGCATATTCTCATTACCTGTAATTTGTTGTGCCGTCTTGCTTTTGTCCTTGTTTCATTGTCATTCTAAAACGTTTTGAGATCCTCTTTCACAGGGGTATCGACGCTCATGTTATGATCATTGTTATTATTATTATTACTAGCAAAATACCCGCTTCGACCGGTTCTTCCACAGAAACAGAAGCGCTGAAGCTATTTTCGATGATATGGGTGTTTACACGGGTGGGGGGCGGGGGCTGTAAGACGCACATTTTCAATGATATTGGTGTTGCAGCAGCGTAGATGAATTAAACATTACAAAAAGATGTGTGGGTAAGGTGGAGGCTTTGTCATATTATATAGCGTTTTCAGCCTCTTTCACTCTCTCATTCAGTCCTTTGGCCGTTGTTGATGTTGTTAGACAAAGTTTGTTTAACGCAGGATCGTCACCTTCTCCTTCTTCTTCTTCTTCTTCTTCTTCTTCTTTGTCCACCAAGATTTGAACTCGCGATCGCTGGCAACCATTAGACCACGGAGCTAACTGACAAACGGGGCCCCATTTAAGTTTATACCCACCCACCCCTACCGGCACCACCCGACCCCTCTTCACCGCAGAGCTACTCGATCGCTTCAATGATCTTTAGCGTTATTGTGTTAATTAACGAGAGGGGTGTTACCCATGCCATACGCACAAAGAGCCGTCGTGTCCCGAGGATTCTTCGCACCAAGTTTTATCTCCTATAAGTTCAGCGGGTCAAGCACCCGATTTTTCATCGCGTCGACACCCCCAGACATGAAAGATCCAAACACATGAAAAGTTAAAAAGAACTCTATATTCATTATGACAATACACAAGAGACTAACTCTGCGTATTTAAAAAATAAATAAATCAATCAATCGTTATTTTCGGCCTCTTTCACTCACTCATTTAGTCCTTTTGGCCGCTGTTGTTGTTGTTGTTGTTAGACAAAGTTTGTTTAACGCAGGATCGTCTCCGGAGAGGTGCTGAAGGGAATCCAACTCTCAGGAGGCAGGGGAAGAGGGAGTCTATGCCTAACGCTATTCAGTCCCCATCGTGCACAG
Source organism: Alviniconcha marisindica (assembly GCA_018857735.1). Lineage (NCBI taxonomy): Eukaryota > Metazoa > Mollusca > Gastropoda > Provannidae > Alviniconcha > Alviniconcha marisindica. The sequence continues at coordinate 367,304 of JABMCL010000871.1, forward strand.
TCAGTGGTAGTGCATTAACATGGACAAGGCGTGAGCCACTTTTATGTTTCATTCGGTTATGGGTCAAGCTTTTGCTCGACGTGAGTTACAGTACGTCGCAGCTGCCGTTTATACGTTTTTCATTGAAAAGGAGCGCACTCACACTCAGCCTTATTGGTGTTCATTTAAATGCCGTTGCGGAGCGCGTGCTGAAACCGAGATGGCCCGGATGGACCGGGCGGCCATTAAAGAATCGCGCCTAGAGTGAATGACGGGACAACAACAACAAAGTTTGAATTGTTTGTCTGTTCGTTTTTGTTGTTGTTGTTGTTTTGGTTTTGGTTGTTGTTGTTTTTATGTTTGTTTGTTGTTGTTTTTTATGTTTGTTTGTTTGTTTGTTGTTGTTGTTTTTTGTTTTGTTTTGTTGTTGTTTTGTTTTGTTTTTTGTTTTGTTTTTGTTGTTGTTGTTGTGGGGTTTTTTAATGGATGGGGGGTGGGGGTCATGTTATTTGATACACTCCTGTGTCGTAACTTCAACAGACGCTTCACGCTGCAAGGGCTGACTCAGTATCGGCACAGTCCTTCAGTATCCAGCCCGTGAGAATCCTGGGGACCGCAATATCAACAGCAGCCAAAACTGCTGTTAAGCCGTGAGGATCCGTATTGTTCCCATGTGTGCCTTTTAGTCTAAAGCCTGAAAAGCAGACACAAAAGTGCCATTACCTAAGGCGGGGGAGAGAGACCGCCCAACACACGTTCAACCCCGCTGAGCAGAAACAAAGACAAAATGGCGGAGGTGCAAGACCCGGATGAAAGGGAGCGCTGATCAAGGTGCACGCGCCAACAAAAGTGACGCAGTTCGCGCGACCTGCACCCGCCGACCGCCGGCAGCGCGCGACAGTCGGCAGGTAGGGAAGCGAAGAAGGATAAACGAGCTGCAAGTAACATCTGGTAGTCGAAGAGGGATGGAGAAGGGGGTCTGAAACGTTGGTGAACGTGGAGTGTGTTGGTCACGACAGTGGAGGAGGGGGCAGGGAAGGAGAGGGCGGGGGGTGGGGGGGGATTGGAGGGATGAGGGGAGGGGGGGGGAAAAGGGGGGGGGGAGAGAGAGAGAGAGAGGGGAGAGGAGGAGAGGAGAGGACGGGGAGGAGAGAGAGAGAGAGGGGAGACAGGGGGAGGGGAGAGGGAAGAGAGAGAGAGAGAGGGAGGGGGGGCAGGGAGAGGGGGGGGGGGAGGAAGGAGGGAGGTTGTAGGGACAAGGAAGAAAGTTTGGACGTAGTGTGTGTGTTGTGATAGTGATGGATAGCCATAAATCCTCCCCTCCTCCCTGCCACTTCCACCCGTCCTCGACCACCACCACCCCCCCCCCCCCCCCCCCCCCCCCCACCCCCACCATCCTCCTTTCCTATTCGTCCATCTTCCCTCAATCATCTCGGTTCCGTTTCACTGAACTCCGGTAAAAATTATTAATATCGCTAAACACTCCTCCGCCATTCTCCCAGCGTGGTGACGTTCGTTCCGTGATATTCTCTCTTTGAAACTAGCGTTGGTTATTAATTAATGTCTCCGACTCTGTGAATCACATCCTTCATTAGCTTTTTCCAGTCGTTTCACTCGCTGATCGGCTCGGTACCTAACCGTGCAAGACAGACGTTTTCGTAACGTGTCTGGCGAACAATTAAGATAGAAACGAGAGGTCACTTCAGCGCATCGAAAGTGGAGCAACGATCTTCTCTCTCTCTCTCTCTCTCTCTCTCTCTCTCTCTCTCTCTCTCTCTCTCTCTCTCTCTCTCTCTCTCTCTCTTTGACCCCCTAGCCCCCCCCCCACCCTCCACCCCCACTTCTTCTTTTTCTTCTTCTTCTTTTCTTCTTTTTCTTCTTCTTTTTTTATATTTTCTTTTTATACCGTTTTCTTTGAGTCGTCTAAATAGTGGAACTTCTTTTTTTTTGATGTGTGCGGAATGTATTGAAGAGTGAAGAGAGAGGTTGGGTAAAAGTGAGATGAAATTTGACAGGGCGTGAAATTGTCCTGGCTGTGGGGTGAGTCCCATTTAGTGTCGTACCAGGTGCCACGGTCACAAAAGTGCCCCTCTCAAATTGTTGCCCACTCGTGTCTTCTGGGTGGTTGGGGGGGGGGGCGCGCGAAGGTTGTTTTTTAGTTTTTTGGTACCACTGCTTTTCCTGCGTCTTTCTTCTGTCTCCTGTCCCTTTTTCTTTCTTTTTTTCTCTTTTTTTTTTTTGGGGGGGGGGATACTTCTGTTACTGATTCCATACTTCTTTTTTTCCCCACCTCTCAAGGGAAAGTTAGCGCCGGTTCATTGCGTATGGGTGCGCCAGTCAGAAACCTGGATTTCTCTTCTTTATGGCAATGGGTTGGACTGACGCCGCGATAGTTCAGGAGCTGTGTGAGAGTCGAGGTGGCCGTCCTGGGCTGTCCGTCCTAACGAGCCTTCTGGTTTCCGTGGACGTAAAGCTATATTGAACCATGCTTCGGCATTGGTCTCAGCTTGTCCCTAATATGTCAACTGACATCTGAGGACATTAAGCAACACTACCTACCTACCTACTGACGCCGCGTCGGAACAGAGACGCTAACTACACTTGCTGTAGTATCTCTGGTCGGAACAACGGGGCTTCAAGGATGTCCATCTTGCTTGATGAAACACAGACACTCGTTTTGGTTTTGGTTTTGGTTGTTGTTGTTGTTTGTTGTTGTTGTTTGTGTGTTGTCGTTTTGTTTGTTTGTTTTTGTTTATTTGTTGTTGTTTTTTGTTGTTGTTGTTGTTTTTTGTTTGGTTGTTGTTGTTGTTGTTGTTGTTGTTGTTGTTGTTTGCTTGTTTTTTGTTTTTGTGTGAGTGTGTTTTTGTTGTTGTTGTTGTTGTTGTTGTTGTTTGTTTGTTTGTTTGTTTGTTTGTTTGTTTGTGGTTGTTTTTTGTTTGTTTGTGGTTGTTTATTAGTTGTTGTTTTTTTTTTTATTGGGGGGGGGGGTGGCGGGGGAGAATTTTTATATATTTTTTTTTTTGAGGGGGGGTATAATTTATATCTTTTTTATAGGGAATATGACGGACGCACCACTGCTTCAGTTTGTCGAGCCATCGCTTCGCCGAGCAGAAGTAATGTGCAGTAATTGTATCGCTGACAGTTTAGCCAGCGGGGCCGGGTCCACCCGACAGAGTTTTCTTGGCGAAGACTTTATGATAAATGCTTCTGTCATAATACTCACTATCACCCACCCCCCAAGCCCCCAACCCCTTGCAATACTCACTAATAAACCCCTCCCTCCTCCCCCCTCCCCCTCCCCCATCCCTCCCCCTCCCCCCTCCCCCTCCCCTACCATCCCCCTCCCCCCTCCCCCATTTCCGCCTGCGATGAAGCAGGTTTTCACGGACACAAAAAAGTATGACGGTCCCTTTTGCTGAGAACCGAAAGTCTGTTCGCTCATTCGTTGGTTACACTCGTTTAACGCCGGGTCGTCTCCGGAGGGGTACTGGCGCGGACCGAGCTCCCAGGAGGTGGGCGAGGGCTGGAGGGGTGGGGGTGGGGTGGGGAGGAGTGGGGAACTCTGCCTAGCGCTACACTGTCACCGCTACAGTGATTTCTGCATTAGGATGAGAAGCATGCAGTGAGAACCATTTAACCCCTTCACTGCCCCAGCCTGTAAAATTTCCGGGCTGAAAGATGCACGAATGTGCCTGCAAACAGTATACGTTTCAGTCCTGTATCACATGTACTTTCAATGCTGTGCGTTTTGATGAAAATCCTTTCACATGCCAGCGCGAAAACGAAGACAAAAAATCTGAAGGGTTTCAAATTTCGAACTTTTATTGGTCAGTTTCAGGTAACATCATGGCAGTGAAGGGGTTAATGTTTCATAAATAGCGGGGGTGGGGAGTGGGGTGGGGAGAGGGGGGGGGGGAGTTGGAGAGCAAGGTCCCAAGAAGGTGTCCACGAACCTCCACAACTCTTTTGAAAAAGAGATTAAAGCCGATGAAAAGGGGGAATCGAACCGACGTCGTCCGCTTACCAGCCTAACTAACGCCTTACTGCTGGGCCACATCGGCTCATAGAGAACCGAGCACCGACAGAGGTTCTCGGTCGCTTTTGAAGGAACTAGCCTTCTCGTATCAGATTCGAATCAACAAACAATTCCTCGCGTGCTTGGGACAGGCGAAAACAAAATACATGATCCCCAGCGCCTTCTTTTTCTTCTTCTTTCTCCTCGTCCTTCTCTTCCTCCTCATCCTCATCCTCCTCCTCATCCTCTCCCCCTCCGCCCCCTCCTCCTCCTACTCTTCCCCTCCTCTTCCTCCTCTTCCTCCTCTTCCCCCTCCCCTCCTCCTCCTCTTCCCCCTCCTCCCCCTCTTCCCCCTCCTCTTCCTCTTCTCCCTCTTCCCCCTCCTCCTCCTCTTCTCCCTCCTCCTCCTTCTCCTCCTCCTTCTTCTTCTAATTAAAGCGCTTTACAGAGAACACAGTGAGTTCATATGTACCAAAACAAACAACATATGGAGAGAGAGACAGAGAGAGAGGAGGGGGGAGGGAGAGCGAGAGAGATACATTGAGTATTAGCTCAGTGAGCCAGCTGCAGAGAAATAAGACACAGGGGACCGCTTCTGTCAATCCATTGGGATGCTGCTGCTTCACACGGTTTGTCCAGCTGACTGCTCTACGTCGAAATTCTAAAGACTATTCATGCACTTCGGTGCATAACCTGCTGGTTCATTCTTTGCAGATGTTGTTGTTGGTGGCTACCTTACAATCTTGATATGATGGAAGGTGGGATGCATGATCGGGTTTCACACTCTGGCGTCGTCGATACAATTACGCATGTGATTCTGCGGGCGTGCGGGTGGGTATGTGTTGTCTTGTGTTAGTGTTTTTTTCTTTCTTGTGTGTTTGTGTGTATGTGTGTGTTTTGTTGTTGTTCTTCTTCTTCTTCTTTGTTTGTTTGTTTGTTTGTTTGTTTGTGCGTGCGTGCGTGTGTGTGTGTGTGTGTGTGAGTGTGTGTGTGTGTGTGTGTCTGTCTGTCTGTCTGTCTGTCTGTCTGTGTGTCGTGTGTGTGGTGTGTGTGTGTGTTGTCTGTGTGTCTGTGTGTGTGTGTCTGTGTGTCTGTGTTGTGTCTGTGTGTGTGTGTGTGTGTGTGTTGTGTGGTGTGTGTGTGTGTGTGTGTGTGTTGTGTGTGTGTTGTGTGTTGTGTGTTGTTGTGCTGTCTGTTGTTGTCTGTCTGTGTCTGTTGTCTGTGTGTGTGTGTGTGTGTGTGTGTGTGTGTGTGTGTGTGTGTGTGTGTGTGTGTGTGTGTGTGTGTGTGTGTGTGTGTGTGTGTGTGTGTGTGTGTGTGTGTGTGTGTGTGTGTGTGGTGTGTGTGTGTGGTGGTGTGTGTGTGTTGGTGTGTGGTGTGTGTGTGTTGTGTGCGGTTGTGTGCGTGGTTGTGGTGTTGGCTGGTGGTGCGTGCGTGCGCGCGCGTGCGTGTGTATCTGTCTGTCTGTCTGCCTGTCCGTGTGTCTGTGTGAGTGTGGGGATGTGATTTAGTCTATCCGGTTACTGAACGAAAAGCAGAGTTGTGATACTGTATTGTTTGCCTGGTTTTCGGCAGTCTCAATGTTTCAGTTTGATGTCACACTGCCGTATAAAGAAAGAGGAAATGAAAATCACCATGGATGGTAATTTTTGACGATTATTTCTAAATTAAATTGGTCGGCTTACATTCCTTCTTTATTTTGCAGTCTCCTTGACGCCTTCCCCCTCCCCCCCCACTCCCCCCTCCTCCCCACCCCCACACACACACACACACCCAACCCCCTCTTCCCCACAACCCGACCTTTCACCCCCTATCCCCATAAATTTCTGATCCTTCTTCCGACCGCTTTTGTTCTCGTCTATGTACAATTCAGTGACCGATTTCTAATAATGATACGACTATTTGTTACCCAGCCTCACGGGGAGGAAGGTCCCACCACACAACCGCCACACGTCAAGGAAACGCTCACTTCATTTCGGCCGAATGAAGACAGCGAAAGCTTAATCGTTTAAGCGTGTAATTCTCCGACCCTTCAGCTCTCGAGAGTGCCGGGGCCGCGATCTTTCTCCAAGCCACGGTCAAGCCAGTTATTTGCGCGCGCGTGTTATCTCCTCTCCTTTCAGACCATTTTTCATTGTCCAGTCTGCCCCAGACTGGAAGGAAAGCGGCGATGTAAGCCGTCGTCATCCGTCAACACACGGCTTTTTGTCCGTCGTCATCCGTCAACACACGGCTTTTTGGTCCGTCGTCCATGAAAATATCATTACGGCTCGGCGGGTACTCAGAAGTTGTGAGGTATGTAGCTGTGAAGGAGAGTCAGTGGCGCAGAGCGTGAATACGCGCCCTCGAAAGCCAAAAGTTAAGCACGATCGAGCGTGGTCACCGAATGGATGGGTGTGTGTGTGTCACGTGCTAGCAAAGATTATAAATACGTATTTATAATCTTTGGTGCTAGGCTTTGCGCCCGCCCTGAGATTTCTCCGGAGTCAAATTCCGCGCAGATTCTACAAAAAAATCCTTCGGATGAGACTATAAACCGAGGTCCCCCCGCGTGTATATATATATATATACATACGCATGCAAAAAGATCACATACCCATGTTAAAGATCCTGTAGTCCAAGCTACGTTGGATTCGGTGGATTACGGAAACACCAAAATAACCCAGCATGCACTAAAAGTGTCAGGAGCCTTCATAATGTTGAAGTTGGACAATATACGTAGAAGAAGAACGTTTCTTCGAATCTTTTTTCTCCGCGGTTTGTTCTGTGAGCGCTGCCTGCGGATGATCTAGGAACACCTCCATCGAATGGAAGAGGCGGGTCTGTTTGTCTGTGGTCCAGGAAAGAAGTCTGTTGGACAGGACAGATCGAGGAGGTGGCTGTTGCAGTGGTTGTCGGCTGTCATTGATCCGTCGTAACTCCCAAGCCGTAGATCAAGTGTGTGGTGGAGTGGTGGAGGGGCAGAGTTCAGGAGCTGTGTGAAAGTCGAGGTGGCCGTCCTGGGCTTTCCGTCCTAATGAGCTTTATGGTTTCTGTGGACGTAAAGCAACACTGAACCGGTCACAGTTTGTCCCTAATATGTCAACCGACATCCGAGGACATTAAGCTCGACGTCATCATGGTGAAGGTGGTGGTGGGGGGGGGAGGGGGGGGAAGGGGACGAAGGGGGAAGTTTCTTCGTTTCAATTTTATTGTTTCTAACGGCGGTGGTGGTGTTTGTTGTTGTTGTTGTTGTTGTTGTTGAAGTACGTCCTCAGCCAAACAATGCACACGATCGAGATACACAAGTCACCAGAGGACAGAATACAACACATTCAAACCGAAACATTTCTTCTTCTTCTTCTTCTTCTTCTTCTTCTTCTTCTTCTTCTTCTTCTTCTTCTTCTTCTTCTTCTTCTTCTTGTGTGTGTGCGTGCGTGCGTACGCGCGCGCACGCACGCGTCTGTGTGTGTGTGTGTGTGTGTGCGTGCGTGCGTGCGTGCGTGCGTGCGTGCGTGCGTGTGTGTGTGTGGTGTGTGTGTGTGGTGTGTGTGTGTGTGTGTGTGTGTGTGTGTGTGTGTGTGTGTGTGTGTGTGTGTGTGTGTGTGTGTGTGTGTGTGTGTGTGTGTGCGTGCGTGCGTGTGTTCTCATGCATTGAAGTAAAATACATATTTAACTAAGCTTGTTCTCTCCACACGCTGATAACCGAAATCGTCACGTGTTAATGAACCGTTTAGTAAAACATTGCAAAGTAAGCAGGGCTGATCCCAGCAGCGTGATAAACAGCGTATAATAACAACGATCTCCTGTGTCCGAGTCGGACGCTTTTAGAAACAGTCGATCATGTTGATGACCAGTCTGACAGATGTGCTCAAAAAAAAGGGAGAGGGCGGTGGGGGTCGAGAGAATATTCATTATACCGCCCTAAAGATATTCATTCCAATTAATAACACCGTCTTTTCTTTCGCCCCGACCACCCCTCCCCATCCCCACCACCACCACCACCACCACCTCCTGGCCGATGTTACTCATTAATTATTTCGCTGGCATTGTACGGCCGGCCAGTGGCTCTCCTTTTGTTGGTTGTTACATGTGTGATTGGCTGTGTCAATGTTTAGGCCTTTGTGTCGGTCCTCAGCAATTGTTTTCCTATTAAACGACCGCTTTTGTCTTGCGGGTGTTACTTCCTTATTGGTCGAGAGGCCCCGCCGTCCGTGGCTCTACTTTTATTGGAGCCGTCGATGGGACTGCGGACTGCTGCGTGAAAAGCATTTCGTCGCCCTGTGGAAATCTGTCACCACTCGTGGCGGTGGACCTTTGCGCTAAGAATCGTTCTGATATAGTTATATAAATGTATAACCTGTGCTTGTTGACTAAACTCAACAAACAAGTACAGGAAACACAAAAGCAATACGCTTATTTGAGTGTTACGTAAAATAAATTTGTGATAGTTGTTGCTGTTTTTGTTGTTGTTGTTTGTTGTTGTTTAGGGGTTGTTGTTTTCTTATGTGTGTGTGTGTGTGTGTGGTGTGTGTGTGTGTGTGTGTGTGTGTGTGTGTGTGTGTGTGTGTGTGTGTGTGTGTGTGTGTGTGTGTGTGTGTGTGTGTGTGTGTGTGTGTGTGTGTGTGTGTGTGTGTGTGTGTGTGTGTGTGTGTGTGTGTGTGTGTTTAACCTCAGTTGCATGCAGACCTGTTACTTCACTTCTCTAGTAAAACACCAAGTTATTTACTTACTTGCCCCTAAGAAAGCCATGGCTTTGTCGGTCCTTAAGATGCCTTCGGCCGGGCGCAGTCCTAAAGCTGTGGCCTTGATGGGCCTAAGTTAGGATTAAGCCAAGCGCATTCCTAAGCCATGGTCTTGAAGGGCCTAAGCATGGATTAAGCCAGGCCCAATCCTAAAGGTGTGGTCTTGTGCCTCAACAGCCGGGGCCTTGATGGGCTAAGTTAGGATTAAGCCGAGCGCATTCCTAAGCCATGGTCTTGAAGGGCCTAAGCATGGATTAAACGGGCCCAATCCTAAAGGTGTGGTCTTGATAGACCTCAACAGCCGGGGCCTTGATGGGCTTAAGTTAGGATTAAGCCGAGCGCATTCCTAAGCCATGGTCTTGAAGGGCCTAAGCATGGATTAAGCCGGGCCCAATCCTAAAGGTGTGGTCTTTGTGGGCCTCAACAGCCGGCGCCTTGACGGGCTTAAGCATGGACTAAGCCGGGCATATTCCTAAGGCCGTGGCTTTGGTGATTATCATCATCATAAAACACTTTCCTAAGATTCCACTGAGATTAAAAAAAATTAAAATTAAAAAGGCCTGGTCGAGTTCATGTTCCGTGTAAACAATAAACAGTGAAGTGTTATTTATTTTTATTTTTTTATTTTTTTGTAATGGCAAATAACGTTTGGTTTACACAACCGAGCAGAGCAGACTTTTGTTCCTTATTTGAAATAAATGTATTACACTAAAATTTCACTGTCAGGTCATGCTTAAAGATGTCTGAGAGAGAGAAAAAAGTGAAAAAGAAGGGAGAGAAATGCTGTGAGGCTAAATAGTAGCTGTTATTTTAAATGAAAATATTACTGTTATTATTGTCAGTGATTTAACGGCGAAAGGGAAAGGGTGATGTTGTGTTGTGTTGTGTGTTTTTTTTGTGGTGTGTGTGTGTGTGTGTTGTGTGTTGTGTGTGTGTGTGTGGGTGTGGGGGTGGTTGTGGTGGGGGGGTCGGCGAAAGGGTGATGTTGTACAAAAGAACAATATATGTTAAAAATTACTGTTGCTCTTATCTGTCATTTTTCTTTTTCTTTATAATTTTTAGTTTAATTTAACTTATTATATACAACAGCTAGTGTGGGCGAACAAAATATTTCGTTTTAATTGCTATTATTTTAACGGAAAATAAAGTATTTTTGAACAGAATTGAATTGCATAATTTCGTTTATTTAAGACAGGGCATTATTTTATCTGTTCTTTTTATGTGTGTTCAGAGCTCAAGTACTGTGTGAAAATCGGAGTTGTAAGGTGTGTTAACAGAAAATTGTTTATTAATACAGGGGCGTTATTTTGGCTGTTCTTCCTATGCGTGTTCAGAGCTCAGGAGCTGTGTGAAGGTCAAGGTGGACGTCCTGGGCTCCCGTCCCTAATAGTCCTTACGGTCTCTGCGGACGTAAAGCAACAATGAACGATGAACCCACACTCCTAGCATCGCTTTCCGGCACCTTCCTCCAAAGGAAGGATGTCGTAAACCAGTGCTTGGAGTTTGCGATGAACCCTGTCGTTCAGAGCTGAGTAACTGTGAGAAAGTCCAGGTGGTCGTCCTGGGCTCCCCGTCCCGAACAGTCCCTACGGTCTCTGTGGACGTGAAAGCAACACTGAACTTGAACTTACGCGTGTTACCTTTAGACGACGCTCCAGTTTTTCACAGAAGCCTAGCAGTTCCACGGCGTAGCCGTCATCCCCAGGCCTTTCTTCGTGGACACCGACGTGGTTCCTGCATACTGTCCCCTCTTCCAGCCACAGTGCCACGTGACCATTGTCATTGCCCCAGCTTCAAGGACAAGGACCGTAACTGCGGTTTGTGAGAGGATTGTCTGTGTAGCTGGCTGTCACCCCGCCTGACCCTGTTGATGAGGTGGGGCGGGTAGGGTGGGGCGGAGGGAGGGGAGTAGGGGCGTGGAGGGGAGGGAATGGGGGAGAGGGGGGGGGGGCAACTGCGGAGGTGGAGGAGGAGGAGGAGAAGGAGGACGCAGGGTGACGCCAAACAAAACAAAAACAGTGCAAAGCGAGTGGCTGGAACTGTCGTCGACCGTCTCTTGGTTTTTAATGTTATCTTTTCTTTTTATTCCCCCCCCCCTCTCTCTCTCTCTCTCTCTCTCTCTCTCGATATATATCTATATATATATATCTGTCTCTGTTTTTATCCCTCTCTCTTTCTTTTTTTGTTTGCTTTTTTTTTTTGTGTGTGTGTGGGTGGGGGGGGGGGGGGGGGGGGGGGGGGGTATTACCGAGTTTTGGAGCTGAAAATCTGAAACATACCAGTATTGGTTTTTGTTGTTGTTATGGTTGTCCAGAGAAAACAGAACAGCTTTTTTTTTCTTTTTTTCTTTTTTAATGCATTACTTCTTTCGCAAGCTACTGCTTAAGAAGGAATGTTCATGTGGGCCCCGCTTAAAGACTCCACAAAATGCCAGACAGTACCGACACAAATACCGAATGGTCACTGATCCTGCGAATTTTTTATTCACCGTGAAACACATTTATCTGTTCGTTTCATTTTCCCGACAAAAAGCCGGCAGACAAAAATAGTGCGCCTGAATACCTGTGTTTCATGTCGCGCTTTGTCCTAATAAATAGCGTTCTTTCTAACTTTTCATGTGTTTAGATGCCTGTTGCATGTGTCCAGCGTCTCTCTGGTAATGCTATCGCAAACTAGATCAAAAATATCAAACCCCAACTAAAGATCTAGAGGCAGAATAGCAAAACCGGATGCGATGCATGAAGGTTTCAATTTCATCAAGGAGAAGGACTCCATTCAGTCTTTCAGACCTTCGCTGAAAACCCATTTCTTTACCTAGGGATGATAGTCAATGCGATTGTGTACGTGCGCCTGCGCTGTGGTGTGTTAAGTGAAGTTGATGTTGCCGTAATTCTCTGTGTGTTGTGTGGTGTGGTGTGTGTGTGTGTGTGTGTGTGTGTTGCTCGTGCGTGCGTGCTCGTGGTGTGTGTTGTGTGTGTGTGTGTGTGTGTGTGTGTGTGTGTGTGTGTGGTGTGTGTGTGTGTGTGTGTGTGTGTGTGTGTGTGTGTGCGTGTGTTTCCTTTTTTCTTTTTTCTTTTTCTGTTATCATTATTTGTAACTGACTCTGTATATATTTTTACATTTAACTGCTATGTATAGTTCCATTTTGGGAAAGGGTGGGTGGGTAGGAGCTGTTTGTACTTTTTGGTATGAGTGTCCTTTGGTAGTTTTAGCTTGCGAGAGCTTACATGTATGCACTGTGTGTATCTGGCGCTGTGAACACGCAAGGTTTTGTGTGGAAGTTTTTTTATGCGCTATATATAAATTTCCATTCATTCATTCAAGCAACAATTGAGACATAATCCTCTGTAAACGTTCAGGCAGAAAATAATTTGAGGCTTGATAGTCTGTAAACTGAGGCATACAAAGATACAAGATAACTTTATTAACCCACTGCGGAAATTATATAATAATCTTCAAACGCAGGCATAAACCAACAAGTTGAAGCATAACAGACTGTAAGCTGAGACATACAAGGTAACGTTATTAATCCATTGCAGAAATTACATACTAATCTGTAAACTGAGGCATACTAATCTCTAGACTGAGGCATAAAACAAATTGAGGCATACTAATCTGTAAAGTGAGGCATACTAATCTCTAGACTGGGGCATAAAACAAATTGAGGCATACTAATCTGTAAAGTGAGGCATAATAATCTCTAGACTGAGGCATAAAACAAATTGAGGCATACTAATCTGTAAACTGAGGCATAATAATCTCTAGACTGAGACATAAAACAAATTGAGGCATACTAATCTGTAGACTGTTTCGGAATCGGACCGCTCGAGGCCACGATAAAGACTGTACGGGCGGAATTTAGTGACAATAGGCGTGTTTTGCGTGTTATGTGTTATGTGTTTTGCTGCCAAAGACAAATATTATTTTTGAGGGATGGCCGGGCAAAATAGCATATCAAGTTATGCATTACAATTTAAACTGCAGCCGAGTTAATACTGTACCGTGACGGCAAAAATGGGGTTTTGTTTAGTTTAAGGTACTCGTGGAGAGTCTGGACTGAGAGACCCATCTAACCGCGAAGCCCCCATCTTCTTCAGCACCCGTTTGACTCCAATGCCAAGGCATTAGGCCGATTACAGTGGATTTCAAGAAAAGCAGAAATCAAAGAAGACTCGATGAACCATGCCCTCGCTGTGATTTCCGTCGAGGTTTCAATTTCTGTAATGCTTGCACAAAGCGCTTTGAACTTTGCGTCTCCTTCGTGTATTCCAATTCTGCGCTTGTCAGGGAAATTTGCCTTTGTGTCAAGATTCCTGAACTTCCTCTACAATGCAAGTTCACTTCTGTTTGATTTAGAAACTCGGCTTGGTGTAATGTGTAATGACAAAGATTTCTTCTGGTAGCTTTTGGAATTGTTAGTTTGATGGGTTGGTAGAGGAAGAAGGGGAAGTACGCCGTATTAAGTTCTTCGGTCAATTTAAGGCATTGTCGCCCCGCTTCCAACGACGAGCCCAGTCCTGAACACATTAAGGAGCTTCGTACCAATCAGAAACATATTGAACGGCTGCATTGCTGCAACAGCGGGATCGATTAGCCCTCCCTTTCCTTTCCAAACTCGCTGCCTTCATCATCAAATTGCTTGCTGTCTTGACTTCACACGCGCTCGTGACAGAGCTTATCAAACACTTCATAGCTCTCCATCTTTCCTTTCAATCCCGCGCTCTCCCTCTCTCCGCAGCAATTAGCAGAAATGGAAGCGTTCAAAGAAAAACCTCCCGTTTCCCTTCACGGCCCCCGATGCAGGCTTTATCTGCAAGACGCGACGATAGCCCGCCCCGGTGCCAATAACCCAATTAATCCTCCCGCAAGGGCCGCTGATCGTCCTGACCGATAAACTGCTCCTCGTTTGTTTTCCCGCCCTGCCTGTCTTGGCTCGTGCAACGCTCGTGCGATAAAGACGCGTCATCACCCCGAGTTCGAACGTGACGCCTTGTAAATCTCTTGGTTCGGCTCTCCTGGGATTCCAGCGGCTTTTTGCGCGATTTCTGGTCAATTATCGGGATTTGTTTCCTTGGGCTTCGGCTTTCAGACAAAGTGAAATTTGCAAGACGACGCGCCGATGGAAGTCAAGATGGCGTAGAGGGGAGGAGCAGACGACAATCTCGCTAGCAGACGGCACGCGAATCTTTCATTTCAGCGTCGACGGTCGGTTGTGTATCGCCCGCACTGGGAGTCCGCCAGCACAGTCTGCTTATCTCGACATCTCTGGAACCTTTCAACGTATTACACGGTGGTAACCGTTGCGTAGAACTAGGTGGTACAAGCTTAGCTCAGCAACCACTGCTGCAGCAGGAGAGATTTGTCTGAAACGAATAGCCTGCCCGGGTCCTTGGAGACACTTGGCGAAACGAATCGAAGGAAAACATTGGTTTTGTTTCTCTCTCGCTGAAATGCAGGCTGAATGAAAGTGATGGGGAACGGCGTTAAACCAGGGCCTTATCGGCTGTAAAAACAAGACTGATTAATGGAAAGACTCATACACGGAGCCACTGAGAGGCCCCCTCCCGGTTTTGATCGTAAGATGATAGTCTGTGTGCCCATCGTAGAGTAAGATCAGCAAATTAAGGACCACTCCCACCTCTTGGTAAGGACAGTGCGTGACCTCTTTCGGTTTAAACGAAGTTTATTCAAGTTCACGCAAGTGTGAACAAACGTGATCATCTCATTTGCATCAAACAAACAAACGCTCACAAACATAATAAACTGATTAACCGGCTGGATTGGGGACATAGTTCAGCGGTCGCTGGATCGCCGGGTTAATGATCGAAAGGTCAGTTGTGGGTTCCAGTCCCGGCAGGAGGCTTTTCTTTTCTAGAGTAATTTTTTTTTGTGCTGACTCACATTTCAGTGTAAAGATTGAAGAATATTTAGTTGTCCTCTGTAAACACAGGAAATTTGAATTACGGTCACGAGCAAAATAAATATAGATGATAAATTGTGTAAGCCTACTGTATTGACTCTCTCTCTCTCTCTCTCTCTCTCTCTCTCTCTCTCTCTCTCTCTCTCTCTCTCTCTCTCTCTCTCTCTCTCTCTCTCTCTCTCTCTCTCTCTCTCTCTCTCTCTCCCCCCCATACAATTATATTTATTGTTTATCCATGCCATTATCTATACTGACGTAGATGCAGCCATTACAAAATCGAAACTGGACTGTTCTATCTACCGTCGGACTCATCAGGTGTTGCATTGAACTGGGAGGGAGGAGGGTGGGGGGCTTTTCTTTGAAGTCATATTAAAAACTCCCTGAAGCTGTAACAACTATTTCTAATCCACATAAGTAGCTAAAAACGTTCTACACAATCAAGGCCCACCACCAAAACAAAAACAAAAAAAAGACCTTTTCAGAAACGTTCACCACATCTTTCAGTTTCCTATTGTATTTCCGGCAAATGCGTTCACAACATCTTTGTCTCCGATTGTATTTCCGGCAAAGCACGCTATTCAGCTTCGACCATAAAAAAAAAAAAAAAAGAAAAAAAAAGAGACGAGCCACGTGATCGGTTAGGAATCACAAGGCTTTGCGTGTGGCGGGTTTTGTAGGCTACCTCATTTCATGTCCTTCCTGTGCTGAAAGAGTAAGATCCTCCTCCCGACAGGGACGGCTTCCGCTTTCTCTTTTCATCCCCCATTTATCGTTATCATTTTCAGCTAATTAGCTTCCCCGCTGTCGCTAATGCCTTGTAGCCACTTGGGGTCGCCAAGCGCTCCGCACATGTCGCACAAGCGGCAACAGACGGCACACTGTCGCAAAAGAAGCTCCATCTTCCTGAATCATTATCTGGAGGCCTTGGTCATTGTATCCCGCGCGCCCTCTTGTTTCTACGACTCTTCTCTCTTTTGTCCTTCTTCTTCTTCTTCTTTTTCTTTTTTCTTTTTTTCTTTTCTTCTTTTTTTCTTTTCTTTCTTTTTTTCTTTCTCCTTCCCCTTTTTTCCCTCTCCTCTGTCCTTCCATCCCCCCCCCACCCCTCCCTTTTTTTAAATTTTATTATTATTATGCTGGTGTTGTTTTTTCCTCTTCTCCCCCCCCCCCTTTTTCCTTTCTTTCTTTTTTCTTCCTTTCTTTCTCCTACCCCCCCCCTTTCCCTCCATCCACCCTCTCCCCCTCCCTTTTTTTATTTATTTTTATTATTGTTGTTGTTTTTTCCTCTTTTCCCCCCCCCCCCCCTCCCTTTTTTTCTTTTTTTTTTCTTCCTTTCTTTCTCCTACATCCCCCCCCCTTCCCCTTTCCCTCCATCCACCCCCTCCACCCCTACCCTTTTTATCATTTTTTATTATGCTAGTGTTGTTTTTTTTTTCTCTTCTCCCCCCCCCTCCCCCTCCTTTTTTTTCTTTCTTCTTTTTTTTTTTCTTTCTTTCTCCTCACCCCACCCCCTTCCCCTTTTCCCCCCCCCCCCTCCAACCCCTACCTATTTTTTTATTATTTTTATTATGCTGGTTTTTTGTTTTCTTCCTCTTCTCCACTTTTTTTTTTTTTCTTTCTTTCTTTTTTTTAGGGGGTTGGGGGGCGAGGGGGGGAGGAGTGGAAGGAGGCGAGAAGGAGGAAACAATTGTCTGGCCGGCTGACGAGGTACAAGTGACTGCGGTGACAAAATGTTGCCCCGCACCTCGACCACGGGTCATAATTTTTATGTCTTTCATTGCAGACGCGTTAGAAAGACGAGACGGGAGTGGAAGTGGAAATTAAGGCCGAGGAGATCTCGACAGCCACCCTGGGTCCTTTTCAGCCGGTATCGGTTGTCCAAACAATAGCCGGGCCATCACCTTCAAAGAACCACCCTGGTCCTCCGGCGCTTGCGGAATCCTTGTTCTGAAAATGAAGGGGGTGGGGGGTCTGGGGGGGTGGGGCTGTGGGAGGGGGGGGGGGATGGGGGGTTGCTGGTCACTGTCGATATCTGCGCGGTCTCGGTCTGACTGAATGGCGTGTGTAATAATTGTTTGTCGACGTGTTTGCCCGATTCGACTCGACTCCTCCGTTTCAGTCAGTGTAGCCCTTTTGGTTTGTCTGCGAGTTTTGTTCATGAAGTCAATTGGGGCCCGTTTGTTTGCGAATGCTTTTGCTCTTAGTGGGGTGGATAGCCGCGGGGATGCCAGACCGTTGCTTCTTGTTTCAGCCTTGAGAGTGGGTGCTAGGTTTAGTGGGGGTGTGTGTGTATGTGCGCGCGCGCGCGCGTGTGTGTGTGTGTGTGTGTGTGTATGTGAGAGAGAGAGAGAGAGAGAGAGAGAGAGAGAGAGAGAGAGAGAGAGATTCTTTTTTCTGTTATCTTTATTTTTGACTCTGTATATATTTCTACATTTAACTACTATATGTATAGTTGTACTTTTGGGAAGGGGTGGGTGGGTAGGAGCTGTGTACCTTATTGGTATGAGAGTCGTTTTGTAGTTTTTAGCTTGCGAGAGCTTACATGTACGCACTGTGTGCATTTGGCGCTGTGAACACGCAAGGTTTTGTGTGGAAGTTTTTTGTGCGCTGTATATATATAAATTGTCATTTATTCATTCATCTGTGCTGTCGTAAGTGTTGCGAGCGGTTGTAAGAGAAACGCGGCCTGCTATAAGTAATTTCAGTTATGTCTGTGATTAAACCAGAGCTCAGGAGCTGTGTGAAAGTCGAGGTGGACGTCCTGGGCTCCCGTCCCTAACAAACCTACGGTTTCTGTGGACGTAAAGCAACACTTCAACCAACTGTGATTAAAAACGATTTGAGTCTTAACAGGCTTTCGTCCGCCCTAAGACCAAAACCACAAAACAAAACAAACAAATTCAAGCGTTTGCAATCTAAGTCCGAAACATGAAACAAAGGCTTGGCATCCACCCTAAAACCTCACTCATAGTTCAGGAGCTGTGTGAGAGTCGAGGTGGTTGTCCTGGGCTGTCCGTCCTAACGAGCCTTCTGGTTTCCGTGGACGTAAAGCTATATTGAAC
>JABMCL010000871.1:397500-400000 GCA_018857735.1 Alviniconcha marisindica
GGGGGGTTGGACGCTGTGTTTTGACAGTGATGGCTTCAGCCACAATGAAATAACAGCATTGGCCTACAGCTTCCGAGTTTTGTTGCATGAACGTTTAGCTGTTGGATGAGCCACCCGAATTATGAGACGAAACCATCGGCTGTGCAAAAATACTCCACTGTGTTGATCAAAACACACAAAGGTTCAAAATTAATGCTTTAAAAAAAAAATGCTTTTCCAAAATTGTTGTCCATGGACACTCTCTTGTGACTATGCTTTTGTGTTTGTCCCTCACAACTAACGAAGCATTAAAACGGCTCTCATTACTGTTCACAATTAATGCAGGAGTCATTCTGGTGGCGACAGTGTAGCGTTAGGTATAGTCTTCACCCACCTCCTGGGATCTCGGTCCCCGCCAGAAAATGTTCGGAGGCAACTCGGCGTTAAACGTGTTTAACCAACCAACCAAGACTAGTCAAGTCGTCGGGGGGAAAAAAACACTCTACTACTTGCAACGGTCACTTTAAAAAAAAAGGAGGGAGAAAAATTAGTACTCTACTACTTTACACACGGGAGTAAAGAGCCACAACAAAATTAATTCGGCGAAATTGAAATTCGAAGTCGCGACGCACGCGACTGCTTAGATTTTCAATGCTAATTAATAGAGACTTTCTTCGGGGCCAGGAGTCTGAGAAAGCGGAGATAAAAAGAGCTCAGAGAACCCGCCTCCTCGCTGCATTGTGTGTATAATGCCAGGTTTGAGTCGAAGGATGAAGAAAGAAAGGGGGGGGGGGGGGGCGTGGGCGGAAATTTGCGGTGAATATGGTACCGGCACTGTTGGATTGGATTTTCAGTCTCAAAGAACGCTGGAGACCTCGACGTGCTCGCTGTGGTTGAAAAGGGTCGGACTTCATAACCATTCTGAATGTTCACAACGCTGCCAGCCATTTCTTTATTAGCTCCTAGTCTCGCTGACAAGGACAGGACAGGAGGGGGGGGGGGGGACAGGAGGGGGGGGGGGAGGGGGGAGGGGGGAAAGCTCGGAGGCTATTCACTCTATTGCCTTGTGTCAACAATCAAGACTTAATAGCCAGCGAGATTAACAGTCACACATGGCCTGCTGATAGAGGCGACACGACTAGTACTTTTTTTGTTGTTGTTGTTGTTGTTTTTTGTTGTTGTTGTTGTTGTTGTTGTCTCTTTTGTTGTTGGTAGTTTCATATTGGTGTAGCCACCCCCGACTGGTGTCCACACACACACACACACACACACACACACCACACACACACACTCACTACGCGCGCGCGCACACACACACACACACACACACACACACACACCACACAGCGCACACACACACACACACACACACACACACACACACACACACACACATCACGCCCCGCACGCAGCACCCACACACACACACGCCCCCGCGCCCCGCCGCACACACACACACACACACACACACACGCGCGCGCGCGCATACAGTGACACAAACACACATACATACACACGCAGTCTCTGTCTGTCTGTCTGTCTGTCTGTCTGTCTGTCTGTCTGTCTGTCTGTCTGTCTGTCTGTCTGTCTGTCTCTCTCTCTCTCTCTCTCTCTCTCTCTCTCTCTCTCTCTCTCTCTCTCTCTCTCTCTCTCTCTCTCTCTCACTCTCTCTCTCTCTCTCTCTCTCTCTCTCTCTCTCTCTCACACACACACACACATACACACACACACACACTGTGACAGTCTGTGTCTAGCTCTGCATATAAGCCCCTCTGTCTCTGTGTATCTTTGCAATACTCGCAAAACCTGACAGGTACCTGTTACGCCAGCGGATAGAAAGAGGGTGCAAGTGATAATGGAGTTGGGGTGGATGAAGAGATCTGCAAAGGGTGAGATGGGTTAACAGAAGCAAAAAGGAACGGGCAAAAAGAGAAAGCGGACAGCGGCGGGGACGGGGGGGGGGGGGGGGGGTGGGGTGGGGGGTGCAGAGAGACGAGAGAGAAAAATGAGAGGGAGGGAGAGAGGAGAGAGAGTAGGAGAGAGAGAGAGAGAAGAGAGGAGAGAGAGAGAGAGAGAGAGAGAGAGAAGAAGAAGAAGAAGAAGAAGAAGAGGAAGAAGAAGAAGAAAGAAGAAGGAAAAAAAGAAGAGAGAAAAGAGAGAGAGGGAAAGAGAGGCAGATAGTAAGAGGCACACAAGCAGAGAGAGAAAGGGAGAAAGAGATAGTCAGGGAGAGAGAGAGAGAGAGAGAGAGAGAGAGAGAGAGAGAGAGAGATCCTGCAAAGTGCCCAACCCAAATTAACCTGCCCGTTGTAAAGAGTGTGAGGTGACACGGGGAGCAGGTGAAAACCGCTGGGATGTTGGGGCCACATTGACGCTAGCCAGTCCAAGATGGTGACGATGATGGCCCAGTAAAAGTGTCAACGCCTCTCCCGTAGCTGACAGACCTTCCACAGAGAACATCCACGCCCCCCCCCCACCCTCCAACCCCCTTCACCCTCCCCCCCCCCCCCCCCACCCTGCA
>JABMCL010000871.1:405000-410000 GCA_018857735.1 Alviniconcha marisindica
CTCGACTTTCACACAGCTCCTGAGCTCTGTCTGTGGCTTTAGTTCAGTGCTGCTTTACGTCCACAGAGACCGTACAGACTATAGTA
This sequence comes from Alviniconcha marisindica, assembly GCA_018857735.1. NCBI lineage: Eukaryota > Metazoa > Mollusca > Gastropoda > Provannidae > Alviniconcha > Alviniconcha marisindica. Next base: position 405,087 of record JABMCL010000871.1, read on the forward strand.
TGAGGGACATGAGGTGCCAAGGACGTCCACCTCGACTTTCACGCAGCTCCTGAGCTCTAGCTGTGTCGGTAGTTCAGTGTCGCATTACGTCCATTATCTCCCATCTATCCTATAAAACAAAGAGTATTGAAATTTAGACTTAGTAACCACAGACTGCCAATCCAGCAAAGACGATCGTTAGGTATTCCAAGGGATGGAAGAATATGTACTGTTTGTGACAGTGGTGAGGTAGGAGATAAATTTCACTATTTGCTTAACTGTTCCAACGAAAATGTCAAGCGAAACTGTACTAAGTATGTTGATAAATATTATACACATCATCCCAACGTGCCCAAATTTTGTAGTCTCATGAATATGACGTCAAAATCTAAGAATATCAAGCTTGCTAAATTTATTAGTTGTATTCTTGATTTTTTGATTAAGCCAATAACGAAACACAACGAAAAAAAGAAATAGTTAATCTTTACGCTTTAGCCTTACATATTTATAACAACTTTGATTTGTGTTTGAGCATTTATTTTTCCTTATATATAAAGTGTGGTAGTTATTTATTAGTAGAACTCATGTAGTTGTTCATAAGGAATGTCGCGTGCGAATGTAACTTCGCTTTCTAGCCCCCAGGGGCCAAAAGCTCAATAAAACCTTGAAACCTAATTCTGTACACAGAGACCGTATGGGCTATAGTATTAGAGACGGGAGGTGCCAAGGAGATCCACCTCGACATTCACACAGCTCCTGAACTCTAGCTGTGTCGGTAGTTCAAGGTTGCTTTACGTCCAAAGAGACAGTACGGACCATAGTTTAAAGTAAAAGTCCAAGGTTTTTAAGTATGCAAAATGACCATCGAAATGACTGACAAATGAGTCACTAGTTTCAGATTTAATGAAATAAAAAAATAAAAATAAAAATGTTTAATTGGGTTTTTAATCGATTTTATTTTCTGTAGACTTTCCCGGAAGTGACGTCAGTCTGGGGAGTCAGTGCGTTGCCATCTTAGATTCTTCAGTAAACTGTGTATGCGTGTGGTCGACAAAAAGTTAAAATATGCCGGCCTACTGTGTTGCCGCGAACTGTAACAATTCGCAGACGACCCCAGGTATAACAATGCACGAGCTCCCACGCAATCGACCCGCAGTGAGGCGAAAGTGGATTTAATTTATACAATTCAAACGAGCTGACTTTCTTTCTGCGCCGCATCACGCCCATTTGTGTAGCGAGCACTTCAGTGAGTGAGATTTCGCAAACTCCATGGGGTTTGCTGACACGATGTTCCGGTACTCTTTCAAAATCCTGCCCGACAGGCTCAAACTAATACGGCTGTATCCTTTTGGGTCTCTCGGGCAAAGTATCAGTTTGTCTTCGGAGCTCGAGTTGGCCATTTTGCAGCGACTCCCCAGAGTGACGTAGTAGGCATATGGTCACGTGATTTGGGCGTCATGGCGACGCTTTCGGTACGACAGAAAATGCCTTTTTTCCTCGTGCATTTATAACCCTCAGATCACAGTTTCACCCACATCATTGTTCTCAGCGAGCTTTAACGGAAATCGTGTCAAAAATCACCCCTAACCTTGGACTTGTCCTTTAAGGGACAGGGGGAGACCAGGACGGCCACCTCGACTTCCACACAGCTCCTGAGCTCTGTTTCTTGAACAACTTGATGCCTCTGCTCTCTCTTCTCTCTTCTTCTCTCTCTCTCTCTTCTTATATATATATATATATATATATATATAATATATATATATATATATATATATATATATATATATATATATATATATATATATATATGCTAGTTTTTAGTGGAGTGAACAACTGGGCTCTAACACCTAGTCACTTTCGTAGGTGACAGCATTATGGTGAACCAGGAAGAGAGACCCCTTTGCCTGTTTCACTCAAAAGTTCCATGTTGCTTTACGTCCACAGATACCATAGGACAATTAGGGATGGGGCTTCCACAGAGACCATAAGGACAATTAGGGACGGGGCTTCCACAGAGACCATAAGGACAATTAGGGACGGGGCTTCCATAGAGACCATAAGGACAATTAGGGACGGGGCTTCCATAGAGACCATAAGGACAATTAGGGACGGGGCTTCCACAGAGACCATAAGGACAATTAGGGACGGGGCTTCCACAGAGACCATAAGGACAATTAGGGACGGGGCTTCCACAGAGACCATAAGGACAATTAGGGATGGGGACCAGGACGCCATAAGGACAATTAGGACGGGGCTTCCATAGAGACTCATAAGGACAATTAGGGACGGGGCTTCGCAAGAGACCATAAGGACAATTAGGGACGGGGCTCACAGAGACCATAGGACATTCAGGGACGGGGCTTTCACAGAGACCATAACCAATTAGGGACGGGGCTTCCACAGAGACCATAAGGACAATTAGGACGGGGCTTCCACAGAGACCATAGGACAATTAGGGACGGGGCTCCACAGAGACCATAAGGACAATTAGGGACGGGGCTTCCACAGAGACCATAAGGACAATTAGGGATGGGCCCACAGAGACCATAGGACAATTGGGACGGGCTTCCACAGAGACCATAAGGACATTAGGGACGGGGTTTCCACAGAGCCCATAGGACAATTAGGGACGGGGCGCACAGAGACCATAGGACAATTAGGGACGGGGCTTCCACAGAGACCATAGGACAATTAGGGATGGGGAAGCCAGGACGTCCACCTCGATTTTCACACAGCTCCTGAGCTCTGGTGCGTTTTCTAGTGCACGTTCAATGTTGCTTTACGTCCACAGAGACCATAAGACCATAAGACCAGGGCGGCGACTTCGACTCGACTTTCACACAGCTCCTGAGCTCTGATTTCACTGAAAAGCGTTTAAATGACGTCTTCAAGAGATGCGACAAGTGCGGGACCTCATAAAGCGGACGTTACATTGCGTAAAGGTAAGCAGCGAGGAAGTAACCGGATGTGCACCTGGCCTTTTCTGATAGCGTGTGTGTGAGTGTGTGTGTGTGTGTGTGTGTGTGTGGTGTGTGTGTGTGTGTGTGTGTGTGTGTGTGTGTGTGTGTGTGTGTGTGTGTGTGTGTGTTTGTCTGTCTCTCTGTCTGTGTGCGTGTGTTAGCGTGTATGCTTGTGTATGTGTGTGTGCGTTCGTGCGTGCATGCGTGCGTGCGTGTGCGCGTGAGTGAGTGCGTGAATGCGTGCGTGCGTGCACTCTCTGTCTGTCTGTCTGTCTGTCTGTCTGTCTGTCTGTCTGTCTGTCTCTCTCTCTCTCTCTCTCTCTCTCTCTCTCTCTCTCTCTCTCTCTCTCTCTCTCTCTCTCTCTCTCTCTCTCTCTCTGTATGCGCGAGCGCGCGCACACGTATGTATGTATGTATGCATCGCTTTAATATATATCGCTCGCTGTGGGCAAACATTGCTTTAAGGCGAAATCTCCACCAGTTCAGAAACACTTGTGAGCCGGTTTGGCCTAGCGGTAAGGCGTTAGGCTGGTAAGCGGAAGGACCTCGGTTCGATACCGCTTCGGCTCTCCTTTCTCTTCAAAAAGGTTGTGGTTTGTGGACACTGTCTTGTGACTTTGTCCATCACTTCCTACTGAAACATTAAAATGGCTCTCATCGCTGCCCATCTTAATGCAGAAGTCATTCTGGTGGTGACAGTGTAGCGATAGGTATATAATCTCCCTCTCCCCCCCTTCCCCCCCCCCCCCCCCCTTCTCCCGTCCCTAATAAGCCTTACGGTTTCTGTGGACGTTAAGCACCATGTTTACTTACTTACTAGTTCAGAAACAGCTTGAACGCCACTCAGCTCATTCAAAGCTTTAAACGGGAAATCTTTTCACAGCTCTGGTTTCTCAACAGAGGAGACCTGATCTTGATGCGTCCTCGCACCCATTCTGGATCGTCAGAAGCTACTGGTGACTGCCACTTCAAGGAAGAACAAGGAGAGAGAGAGAGAGAGGAGAGAGAGAGAGTGACTACCACTTCAAGGAAGAACAAGGACAGAGAGAGAGAGAGAGTGACTGCCACTTCAAGGAAGAACAAGGACACAGAGAGAGAGAGAGAGAGAGTGACTGCCACTTCAAGGAAGAACAAGGACAGAGAGAGAGAGAGAGGAGTGACTGCCACTTCAGAAGAACAAGAGGAAAGAGAGAGAGAGAGAGAGAGAGAGAGAGAAGAAGAGGAGAGAGAGAGAGAGAGAGAGAGAGAGAGTGACTGCCACTTCAAGGAAGAACAAGGACAGAGAGAGAGAGAGAGAGAGAGAGAGAGAGAGAGAGAGAGAGAGAGAGAGAGAGAGAGAGAGAGAGAGAAGAAGAAGAAGAAGAAGAAGAAGAAGAAGAAGAAAAAGAAATAAACTCCCATCAAGGACCCACCGCTGTTCAACAACCCGCCAAACATCTTCCCCAGAGACATTCAGCTTCAAGATGATTCTCAGAGTGACCGCATGCTGATCGCTGTGGTGGCGCCTGTCATTCTGACGATCCCAGAATGTGTGAAAAGAATAGTCCATTTATGGCCTGATCTGAGACTCGAGGGGTTAGACTCTGAATGCAGTCAGGGCATTCAGCGGGTCATTAAAATGCTGGTGGGGGCGGTCGAGGCCTTTAATGGACCAAGTATGCTAAACAAGCCACGTTGTGCCTGCTGATGTGTGCTGCCGTATCTGCTGGAGACTTCTTGTCTCCAATCCTCCCCTGCGGAGGGGTGCGAGGACGCAGGAAAAAAAATCAGGTCCCCTCTGCTGAGAACCCAGAGCTATAAACAGATTTCCTGTTTTAATCCTGAATCATGACCAGGGTTCCGGGCGAGATCAAGAGGAGGGAGGTGGAGCTGGACCCTCAAAGTTAGCTAGCCCAAAAAGAGATCATGAGCAGGGAGGTGGAGCTGGGCTGCGAAAGTTGGACTTCTTTCGCTTCGGGTTGTTCCTCAACGGCAG
>JABMCL010000871.1:420000-425000 GCA_018857735.1 Alviniconcha marisindica
GTTAGGACGGACAGCCCAGGACGTCCACCTCGACTCTCACACAGCTCCTGAACCATCTACTGACTCCTTCAGCTGGTTGGTGCCTGGTTCATGGCCGCCGCCGACGCAGCTGCGTCAGAGATACGGCGACCTGAGAAAGGGCGACCACTCGCTGGTTCCGTGATCTAGTCATCGGAGTTACAGCAGCGGTAAAAGAGGCTTAATCGGCAGAGGCAGAGAAATTGTAACTTGATGAAGTCAGTCTGACCTTGTGAGGGATGGGCCGGGCTGAGGTGGGGGTGGAGGTAGGAGAAGTGGGTGTTGGGGGTTGGTGGGGTGCTTGGTTGCCCGAAGGGGGGTTGGGTGGGGGTGAGGTCATGAAAAAAACGTATAGGTTTTTATCACGAGGGTTGCATGTCACGAATTAAGACGCGTCGCTTTGTACACTCAGCAGTATTATTCCTTGTTCTTACAGATATGGGTTATATAGGAAGCTGCATTCCAAGGAGACAGGTATCGCCCGGTTTCGCTGCCATTCGTCCTTTGTGTTCCTTTTCTTAAAAACTGTTTTATCTTGCTTCCCCTCCTCCTTTTCGCCCCCCCCCCCCCCCCCTCTCTCTCTCTCTCTCTCTCTCCCTCTCTCTGTCTCTCCCTGTCCCTCTGTCTGTCTGTCTGTCTGTCTGTCTGTCTGTCTGTCTATCTGTCTCTGTCTCTGTCTCTGTCTCTCTCTCTCTCTCTCTCTCTCTCTCTCTCTCCTCTCTCTCTCTCTCTCTCTTCTCTCTCCACACACACAACACACACACACACACACACACACACACACACACACACACACACACACACACACACACACACACACACACACACACACACACACACACAGAAAGAGGCAATTAACAGTGCTGACAGCAAGTGCTGACTGGCAACAATACCGAAACAATCGGTGTTACTCTTTTTCCCCCAGTGAAGTTTTGATCAGTGTCATGCCTCCCGCCTCCTGGGCTGCTGCCATGGACCGTGCATTATGTAGGTCCACCTGCCTCTGAAACGCAGTGAACAGCAATGCCACACACCGAGCATCGCTTTCCGGCACCTTCCTCCAAACTCTGCCACAACTGGTTACTGACGCCACTGAAGGGGCACTCTCTATTTCTGCGCAGCTGTCCACCGACGCTGTCAGCGCCCTCGGAAAGGTTTGGGTACTAACAAGACTGTGGAAGCAGCATAGCATCCAAGCACACACGTAAACACGAGGCGCGTCCGCCCCGGATAAAAACTGAGTTCCTTTATTTGATTCAAACGATTTTGGTTATAAATATTTTTGCAGGCGTAAACAACGTGGGCGGTTGCAAAAGAAACGCCTGAAATAATTCCAGTTGTCTGATACAAAATTAACTTAGTGCCATTTGAGCACCAACGAACAACTGTCCGTTAGCTGACAGTTTTTCGAGACCTATGGCATAATCAATTATGGCAGTGGTTGCAGGAAGGATGTCGTAAACCAGTGCTTGGAGTTTGCAGTGACGCACAAACACGCACGCTAACGGACATCACTACGCAACAAAATCCATAAGCGAAAAGGCCACACTCAATGAGCTAGTTTCTGCCAAACGAGACAATAAAATTCTACCAAACGACACTTGTATTACAGCATCGATCGACGGCCCCAGGGTGCCATGTTTTCCGCCAGAGAACAAAGGATTCTACCAATCGTGAGCTATCCAATTAAATTACCCCCACATTGCCGCCGGCAAATGCAGAGTGGGCTTGGCCTAGCGGTAAGGCGTTAGGCTGGTAAGCAGGGGGGGCTGGGTTCGATTCCGCTTCGGCTCTCCTCTTTCTTTAAAAGTTGTGGTCTGTGGACACTGTCTCGTGACTTTGTCCCTCACAATTAATGAAATTTTAAAATGTCTCTTATCACTGCCCATCTTAATGCAGGAGTCATTCTGGTGGTGACGGTGTAGCTTTAAGGACTTCGGTCCCCGCCATTAAGTCTTTGGAGACAACTGGGTGTTAAACAAGTTTAACTAAACTAAACGCTGCCAAAACGCTGGTTTAACAAAAAAACCAACGTAGATCTGCAAGCACCGAAAGTTTGAGTCGTGAAAAGGAGACTAAGATGGGGGAAGCGATTGGTTTGAGCGACACAAAGACAGCGGGACAGATACGCAGGCCAATAGAAGTACCAAGAAAAGGAAATGAAACGCAAGGATCGAAGACAGAACGAGACAGACAAATAAGTCAATAAAACGTGCCAAGAGAAAGAAACGAGACGCAAAGGATATGTAAGAGAAGCAACGATCGGTCGGCGTTTGGTCGACTGGGCTAAAAGTGGACGCAGTGAAACGCGGTTTGCTACAGCCTCGTTTTCGATACAGCATCCGGCCCAGCTCAATCTGGGTCAGACAGACTATCGTGTGTTTACTGAAGGTGTGTGTTTGTGTGCTTATAAGCTTATCGCCTGTAATCGCAGTGGTCGAAAAAATATATATTATTCTTTGCAGTGTTATTTTCGAGCTGAGTGATTTACGGTGGTTTACCGCACAGACCGCAACGTAAAAGAACAAATAAATCATAATGCCCACTTGTGGGTCAGGTGTTTTTGGTGACCACCCAGTGATATCAGAATAACAAACTGCTTGACTGTGACCTTTCGTTGGTAAAAGAGAAATCGAGGGAAGGGGAGGGGGGCTGACAGATAGATAGATAGATAGATAGATAGATAGATAGATAGATAGATAGATAGATAGATAGATAGATAGATAGAAAGATAGATGGATAGACAAATGGACTGAAAGATAGATTGATAGATAAATAAATAGAAGGATAGATGGGTTGATGGCTGTATGCATAGATAGATATATAAATGCCTAGATAGATAGACAGGTATATAATAAACAGATAAATGACAGGAGGATAAACAGCTAGATAAATAGATAGATAGATAGATAGTTAGATAGATAGACAGATAGACAGATAGATAGAGAGATAGATAGATAGATAGACAGATAGATAGATAGACAGACAGATAGATGATAGATAGATAGATAGATAGATAGATAGATAGATAGATAGATAGATAGATAGATAGATGCATAAATATATTGATAGACAGGCAGTCAGGCAGATATATGGACAGAATGCTGCAAGCCCATTAGACAGATAGATGGATAGATGGATGAATACATAAACAGACAGACACATTCATGGATAGATGGAAACAGACAGGCAGACAGAGACAGGTGGTGTGTGTGGGGGGGGGGGGGGGGGGGGGGGGGGGGGGGGGGGGGGCAAAAACATCAACCTCTTTTTGCAGTAAGCACCATGATGTGGGCCGTCAGGCAAGTGCGTGCAGATGATGACGGTGGACAGAAAGGGCATTAATCAAAGTTTAGCAAGATGTATCACGCAGTCCTTTTTGCTAATGCACGGCCCCAGGCTAAGCAATAAAGTACAGCGACAGTAAAGGTTAAATAAGTGAACCTCTGAGTGCACAACCCGAACGCAGGCCTAGCCTTCATATAATCATCACGGTTGACTGGGCGTTATTACTTTAATATTGTTTGATTTTTTTCTCTCCCTTTCTTCTTCTTCTTTTTATATTCGCTTGGGCCCACTTGTAACTCATTTAGGCCTACAAACACTCAGACGACTTCTTCTTCTTCTTCTTCTTCTTCTTCTTCTTCTTCTTCTTCTTCTTCTTCTTCTTCTTCTTCTTCTTCTTCTTCAAATGTTGCTTCCTCTTCTCACAGTATTTCCATCACAACTAATATCAGTACCCAGTTTCTGCTACAGTCAGTGTGTGCGTGCGTGCGTGCGTGCGTGCTTTTGTGTGTGTGTGTGTGTGTGTGTGTGTGTGTGTGTGTGTGTGTGTGTGTGTGTGTGTGTGTGTGTGTGTGTGTGTGTGTGTGTGTGTGTGTGTGTGTGTGTGTGTGTGTGTGTGTGTGTGTGTGTGTGTGTGTGTGTGTGTGTGTGTGTGTGTGTGTGTGTGTGTGTGTGTGTGTGTGTGTGTGTGTGTGTGTGTGTGTGTGTGTGTGTGTGTGTGTGTTGTGTGTGTGTGTGTGTGTGTGTGTGTGTGTGTGTGTGTGTGTGTGTGTGTGTGTGTGTGTGTGTGTGTGTGTGTGTGTGTGTGTGTGTGTGTGTGTGTGTGTGTGTGTGTGTGTGTGTGTGTGTGTGTGTGTGTTTGTAGTGCGTATTTATTTTCTATTTTTATAATACTTTATGTAAATTGTTTTGGTAGGGCTATGCTCTACATGTGTATAGAATATCATATTTAGGTTAACATGTATCATGAGAGCGCTCAGGGCGTTGATGGGCGCATGATAAATGTACATTATTATTATGATTATTATTTACGTCCACAGAGACCATAAGGACTACTGGGGACGAGGACCTCGACTTTCACATAGCTCCTGACTCTCAAAACGACAGAAACGCTTAATTCAGCTGAAGGCTTCTCTCTCGCGCCGGTCATCATAGCTCTTCTCCTTAGAAAGTTCCAGAAAGGCCTGATGAAGTGTCATTTCCGTAATGATGACACTATGCAACGCGAAAATGTCTTTCTCATAACTACACAACGCTAATTGCCCAAACGGCACCACAGCGGCTCAAACTTAACGATTCTACAGCATCACGCCTGCGCAGATTCCAACCTCATTATTATCTTCTCTTCTTCTTCTTTTCTTCTTCTTTTTCTCTCTTTTTTTTTTGTTCTCTCTCTCTTTTTTTCTCTTTTTTTTTTTCTCTCTTTTTTTGTTTTGTTTTTTGTTTGTTTTTGTATTCACTATAACAAGCACAATCTATAGCACAATTATAGAACACTATTATGTCAGTACACCTGTTCACCTCATTATTTTTTAGCAATCTCTCACAGCCACTGTTGGCAGTTCATGAAATGCATAGAACCAGACGACAACATTCGACTACCAAACAGCATGTGTGAAGAAGAAAAAAAGAGTCTGGGTTGTATAGGCTACAGACAGTCATTCAGTACAGCCGTTGGTATAGGAAACTATGCATAA
>JABMCL010000871.1:427500-432500 GCA_018857735.1 Alviniconcha marisindica
GGGGACGGTGACCACCAATCTCTAATCCTCGTCACTTTGAGGAACAGGGGTGTCTATCTTCCGTGGCAGAAGAGGGTGAGAAGAAGGGAGATGGGGGTTGATGTGGCTGGCAAGGGGATAAGGGTGGGCAGGGCTGAAGGGGATAGGTATGTAGAGGGCGGGAGGATATGGGGTAGATAGGGATGTAGGGGCCGGGAGGATAGGGGGCAGATAGGGATGTAGGGGGCGGGAGGATATGGGGTAGATGGGATGTAGGGGCCGGGAGGATAGGGGGCAGAAGGGGATAAGGATGTAGGGGGCGGGGGGATAGGGAAGTAAGGGGCCGAAGGGGATAGGGAAGTAGGGGCGGGAGGATGGGGGCGGAAGGGGGATAGGGAAGTAGGGGGCTGGATGATGGGGGATAGGGAAGTAGGGGGCGGGATGATGGGGGATAGGGAAGTAGGGGGCGGGATGATGGGGGATAGGGAAGTAGGGGGCGGGAGGATGGGGGATAGGGAAGTAGGGGGCGGAAGGATAGGGGACAGGGATGTAGGGGGCGGAAGGGGATAAGGAACGTAGGGGCGGGAGAGAAGGCGGAAGGGGAACGGGTCGGTGCATGCTGGGTTATTTGGGAGTTGACAGTGTGACACGGTCGGTACATGCTGGGTTATTTTTGGTGTTGACAGTTTGGTTTATAGTTCTTTTTCAGTGTTGCTTTCCGTCGACAGAGAAAGTACAGACTATTAGGGGCGGTGAGCCCAGGACGGCCACCTCGACTTTCACACAGCTCCCTAGCTCTGAAATCTCGAGGGTCGTTCAATGTTGTTTCATGTTCACACAAACCGTACAGACTGTTTGGGTCGGTGAGCCCAGGACATCCACCTCGACTTTCACACAGCTCCTGAGCTCTGATGAGAGAGAGAGAGAGAGAGAGAGAGAGAGAGAGAGAGGAGAGGAGAGAGACAGAGACAGAGACAGAGACAGAGACAGAGACAGAGAGATGGTAAGTAAGTAAGTAAGTAAACATGGTGCTTAACGTCCACAGAAACCGTACGGTTTGTTAGGGACGGGGAGAAGGGGGGAAGGGGTTATGGAGGTGGGGGGGGGGGGAGAGGGAGATTATATACCTATCGCTACACTGTCACCACCAGAATGACTTCTGCATTAAGGTGGGCAGCGATGAGAGCCATTTAATGTTTCAGTAAGAAGTGAGTGGACAAAGTCACAAGACAGTGTCCACAAACCACAACCTTTTTGAAGAGAAAGGAGAGCCGAAGCGGTATCGAACCGGGGTCCTTCCGCTTACCAGCCTAACGCCTTACCGCTAGGCCAAGCCGGCTCACAAGAGAAAGATGGTTCATCAGATGGACTTTTGTAGTGTGTGCACAGACTTTGCCTCCGGAGAAAATCTCTGGGCGTAACGGTTACCCATCCTCGCGGTGACCTCGCTTTTGGAAGGAGTGCTGTTGCGGCATATTTTGTCGCCGGGCATGTATTGACGCCGGCGACATTACATGTCGACGTTCACGGCATATATATTGTAGCCGGCGCATAATGTCGCCGGCACATATCGTCGCCGGCGCCAATATTTGCCAACGTTGAAGGCACAGACTGTCAGCAGTCGTCAGAGCAAAAAAAATTAATAATGATGATCCCCCCATCCCCCATGCAGACACACACAACTGTTGTGGCATATATCGTCGCCGGCGACAATATGTGGCGACGGGTTACAATATATGCCGTGAACATTGACATAATTATTTCGTCGCTGGCGACATTATATGCCCGGCGACAAAATATGTCGCAACAAGTGCTCTGTCTCTGCCTCTGTCTGTCTGTCTGTCTGTCTGTCTGTCTGTCTGTCTGTCTGTCTGTCTGTCTCTCTTCTCTCTCTCTCTCTCTCTCTCTCTCTCTCTCTCTCTCTCTCTCTCTCTCTCTCTCTCTCTCTCTCTCTCTCTCTCTCTCTCTCTCTCTCTCTCTCTCTCTCTCTCTCTGCGCTAATGACCGTCCCAGTTGTGTCGGACTCTGCACCACAAGCGCTCTTGACCTCGATCTGTGTCAGATTACCAGCGCTGGGATGCTTTTGAACAGTCTGTCTGTCACAGTGTTCACTCACAAGGGCACGAGTGACGCATAGTCTCGTCTCACTGTAATTCGAACTGAAGTGCACTCCGCATGTGTGTACATGTAGCATAACTGCAGAGTCAGGATTTTGCTTCCTTGACGTAGACAATACTGCACTGCTTCCTAGGGGGTAGGGCCTGTCCACCAGCTTACACGTACGACTCTGTGTGTGTGTGTGTGTGTGTGTGTGTGTGTGTGTGTGTGTGTGTGTGTGTGTGTGTGTGTGTGTGTGTGTGTGTGTGTGTGTGTGTGTGTGTGTGTGTGTGTGTGTGTGTGTGTGTGTGTGTGTGTGTGTGTGTGTGTGTGTGTGTGTTGTGTGTGTGTGTTTGTGTGTGTGGTGTGGTGTGTGTGTGTGTGTGTGTGTGTGTGTGTGGTGTGTGTGTGTGTGTGTGTGTGTGTGTGTGTGTGTGTGTGTGTGTGTGTGTGTGTGTGTGTGTGTGGTGTTTGTTGTGTGTGTGTGTGTGTGTGTGTTGTGTGTGTGTGTGTGTGTGGTGGTGTGTGTGTGTGTGGTGTGTGTGTGTGTGTGTGTGTGTGTTGTGTGTGTGTGTGTGTTGTTGTGTGTGTTTGTGGGTGTGTGTGTGTGGTGTGTGTGTGTGTGTGTGTGTGTGTGTGTGTGTGTGTGTGTGTGTGTGTGCGCTCGCACGTGTGTGTGTTGTGTGCAATTGTGTGTGTGTGTGTGTGTGTGTGTGTGTGTGGTGTGTGTGTGTGGTGTGCGCGTGTGTGTGTGTGTGTGTGTGTGTGTGTGTGTGTGGTGTGTGGTGTGTGTGTGTGATGTGTGTGTGTGTGGTGGTGGCGCGTGGTGGTTTGTGTGTGTGTGTGTGTGTGCGTGCCGCGCGTGTGTGTGTGTGTGTGTGTGTGTGTGTGTGTGTGTGTGTGTGCGCGGCGGCGCGCGTGTGTGTGTGTGTGTGTGTGTGTGTCTGTGCGCGCGCGCGTGTGTTTGTGTGTATATGTGTATGTGTGTACTATCAAAAGTATATTTATTTTTTAACACGATAAAAACACATAAAGGAACACCCACAGTATTGTTGAGGGGCGGAAGTCCTCGTCCTGATCCATAGATGTTTAATTGTACGAATACGTAACTGAGCATGTGAGTGTGAAGCTAGCTTTGTGTAGTGCGTGCTATGACTTCCCCATGTTATGCATTTTGACTAAAATACTGTCCAAAACACAAATACCTCTTTGTAGTTATTACTTCCGCCTGCTAGCGGTATATAATTATTGACAAGTATGAAACTGGTATCCCCCTGCAAGTAAGTAAGTTAACATGGCGCTTAACGTCCACAGAAACCATAAGGCTTATTAGGGACGGGGAGAAGGGGGCAAGGGGGTATGGAGGTGGGGGAAGAGAGAAAGTATATATATACTTATCACTACACTGTCACCACCAGAACGACTCCTGCATTAAGATGGGCAGCGGTGAGAGCCATTTTAATGTTTGATAAATTACGAGGGACAAAGTCACAAGACAGTGTCCACAAGACAGTGCCTTACCGCTAGGCCAAACCCGCTGCAGCAAGAGACTGTGATATTGTAGTTACCCAACTGATGGCGGCTGTAATTACCTTAGTTAATGGCTTACAGATGGTCGGCAGTCGCAAACTCCATGATCCACGCACTGATTTACGCATCCTTCCTCCGACCACTGGCGTAATTGTTCACGCCATAGGTCTGTAAAACGCGTCAGCTGACGGACAGTTTTTCGCTGGTGCTCAAATGGGAAAAAAATGGTGCTCAGATGGCAGTAACTCGAGTTTATTACAGACAACTCAGATTGTACCAGGCGTTTCTTCTGTAACCGCCCGCCTTGCTTACGCCAGCACAAATAAAACCGTAACCACTGTTTGAATAAGTAAGTAACCATGCTGATTTATGTCCAAAAATAATCTTTTGAATCGAGACGTAACTCTTTTTATACTCGGGGCGGACGCGCTTCATATTTACCCGCGTGCTTGGAAGCTATGTTGCTTCCACAGTATTACTAGAACCTTAGTACCCACACTCCGATCATCCTTTTCCGGCACCTTCCTCCAAACTCTGCCACGATTAGTTACGCCACTGAAGGGGCACTCTTTAACTCCGCGCAGCTGTCCATCGATCCATCGACGCTGTCAGCATCCTTCGAAAGGTTTGAATACTAATGAGACTGTGGGAGCAATCTAGCATCCAAGCACTCACGTAATATATCAGATGTTGCTCTCAAGGCCGGACTATTAAGCACCGAAGCAACTGCATGACCTGTCAACCAATTGATCACGATCGACGTCTGTGGGACAATTGTGCACTCACGATATGGTGGTAAGCTCAAGCACTTCAGTGTGAATAGTGACTGTAACATTGCCACGCACGTCTGTGTGAAATTGGCCCACATGTGGTAAGCTACCACGCATATCTGTGTGAATATGACTGGTAAGCTGCCACGCACGTCTGTGTGAAATTGGCCCACATTTGGTAAGCTACCACGCATATCTGTGTGAATATGACTGGTAAGCTGCCACGCACGTCTATGTGAAATTGGCCCACATTTGGTAAGCTACCACGCATATCTGTGTGAATATGACTGGTAAGCTGCCACGCACGTCTGATGTGAAATTGGCCCACATTTGGTAAGCTCCACGCATCTGGTGAATTGACTGGTAGCTCCACAGCATAAATGCCCACGTACACATATCTGTGTATGATGGTAAGTGCACGACTCATTACCGGTAAGCTCCACGCTCATGAATCTGACTGTGCTGACGTACTGTGAATTTGTGCCCACATGTATGATGGTAAGCTGCCACGCACGTCTGTGTCAATTTGACTAACATGTTGTAAGCTGTCACGCACATCTGTGTGAATTTGACTGACGTGTGGTAAGATGCCACGCACGTCTGTGTCAATATGACTGACATGTT
>JABMCL010000871.1:470000-552500 GCA_018857735.1 Alviniconcha marisindica
CGCCCTCAAACCCCCCCCCCCCCACCCCCGCCTTTCGCCACTATTGACCTATCTCCCTGTCTCAGTACATAGTACAAAGATTGTTAACCCAGCATGCAATACGAAACTGCTAGGCTTATAGAACATGCCAACAAACACGGGCTTGGCTATATGTAGCTTGCCTAAGAACGCATTCATCAAATATCTGGAGATATCTAATCGATCTCAGCAACGGCCAAGGAAAGCAAGAAGAAGGAGAAGGAAAAAAGAAGAAGAAAAATCAGTGCTAGCAGCAACCGTGTTTGGCTTGGTAATGTTGCTAGCAGACAATGGCAGATTGTCTCCGCCGAATATAAACAAAACGGGCGCATGGTGTCGCTTACGCAGTTAGCTGTATCATTTGCGTGGAAGCTAACATTGATTTATATCCCACCCTGCTCTCCACGCTGTTACACTGGGTGTGTGTGTGTGTGTGTGTGTGTGTGTGTGTGTGTGTGTGTGTGTGTGTGTGTGTGTGTGTGTGTGTGTGTGTGTGTGTGTGTAGTGTAGTGTAGTGTAGTGTAGTGTAATGTAGTGTAATGTAGTGCAGTGCATTGTATTGTGGTATAATGTATTGTGGTGTGTGTGTGTGTGTGTGTGTGTGTGTGTGTGTGTTGTGTGTGTGTAGTGTAGTGTAGTGTAGTGTAATGTAGTGCAGTGCAGTGCAGTGCATTGTATTGTGGTATAATGTATTGTGGTGCTGTGTAGTGCATTGTGGTGAAGTGTATTGTGGTGTATTGTAGTGCAGTGTATTGTATTGTGGTGTAGTGTAGTGCAGTGTAGTGTGGTGTAGTGTAGTGTTGTGTAGTGCAGTGTAGTGCAGTGTGGTGTAGTGTAGTGTGGTGTAGTATAGTGTGGTGTGGTGTATTGTAATGCATCGTAGTGGAGTGGAGTCAGTGTGGTGTAGTGTATTGCGGTGTAGTGTTGGAGTAGCATAGTGTAGTGTGGTGTAGCGTAGTGTGGTGTAGCGTAGCGCCACACTCCGAGCATCGCTTTCCGGCACCTTCCTCCAAGGAAGATTGTCGTAAACCAGTGCTTGGAGTTTGGCGTAGCGCAGCACGGTGTAGTATAGTGTGGTGTAGTGTAGTGTCGTGTAGTGTAGTGTAGTGTAGTGTAGTGTAGCCTAGCGCAGTGTCAGTAGTGTAGTGCTGTCACTAAACAGTAATGCCAGTACCGCCTAGGAAAACACACATACATAATTAATTGAAATAAAACAAAACAAAAACAAACAAAGAAAACTGTAGTCAAATCCCAGTGTCGGGTGGGTGCAGGGAGAACAATCCCTCCCTAATAAACCTACGGTTTCTGTGGACGTAAAGCAACTCTTCAACAACAACCAAACAACAAAAAGCTGAAGTGGGAAATAAAAAATGAGAACAGGAGTAGGCGGAATACAGCTCAGTTAAGCGGGAAATCAAAATTGAGAACGGGAGTAATTACGAATCACACGACAGGAAACTGAAACTAAATGCGAATAAGATTAGTAATAAAAAGGGGGTCATGCTTGTTTGTTTGTTAGCGTTCTTCAGCGGCTAAAATTCTGAGGTTCACCCAATGTTGGGTAAGAAAGTTCGCGCATGCAACACGTTTCCCTACAGTGACCCGTCAGTGGTAGGCCTACTGACGCCGGTCATGTCTTACATACAAAGCATATATTCCTTTCGCGCGGCCTAGACGTATTTCTTCCGTTCCAGTGAAGGTGCGCGAGAGAGAGAGAGAGAGAGAGAGAGAGAGAGAGAGAGAGAGAGAGAGAGAGAGAGGGCGGGGGGCAGTGGGGGGTCATGAAGGCCGGAGCCGGAGGGCGGGGAGGTGAGAGCTGAGAGAAGAGAGATCAGGCAGCCTGAGAGACTGAGACTGGCACACTGAAGAGAGAGAGAGAGAGAGAGAGAGAGAGAGAGAGAGAGAGAGAGAGAGAGAGAGAGAGAGAGAGAGAGAGAGAAGAGAGACGACACTGAGAGAGAGAGAGAGAGAGAGAGAGAGAGAGAGAGAGCGAGAGAGAGAGAGAGAGAGAGAGAGACAAGAGAGAGAGAGAGAGAGAGAGAATGAGAGAGAGAGAGAGAGAGAGAGAGAGAGAGAGAGCGAGAGAGAGAGAGAGAGAGAGAGAGAGAGAAGAGAGAGAGAGAGAGAGAGAGAGAGAGAGAGAAGAGAGAGAGAGACACTGAGAGAGAGAGAGAAGAGAGAGAGAGAGAGAGAGAGAGAGAGAGAGAGAGAGAGAGAGAGACAGAGAGAGAGAGAGAGAGAGAGAGAGAAACACTGAGAGAGAGAGAGAAGAGAGAGAGAGAGAGAGAGAGAGAGAGAGAGAGAGAGAGAGAGAGAGAGAGAACACACTGAGAGAGAGAGAGAGAGAGAGAGAGAGAGAGAGAGAGAGGAGAGAGAGAGAGACAGAAGAACACTGAAGAAGACAGAGAGAAGAAAAAAAAAAAAAAAAAAAAAAAAAAAAAAAAAAAAAAAAAAAAAAAAAAAGACAGACAGACAGACAGACAGACAGACAGACAGACAGACAGACAGACAGACAGAGACAGAGACAGAGAGACAGAGAGAGGTGATGAGATGAGATGTTTTACTGAATAAACCCATGGTTCATTTCAAGGGGGAAACATTTGAAAAACTCATGAGATATCCGAAAAGGATGCTTCAAAAACAAATGAAACTGCAATACATACAAAAAATATAATACTCATCCGTTCATTTTTCGTTCGTTCCTTCCATAGCTCACTGGTTCATTTCTTATTCGGCAACTGCATTAATAAACCTACCTAGTCTCTCACTCAATCACATCATACACAGGCTCGCTTATAAGGTCAGTCAGACACTCAGCCAATACACTAACCAATCGGTAATCATTGACTTTGGTCAATTACATCTCAAATTCGCTCGCTCAGTTTATCCCAAATCGGCAAATCAAAAGGACAACAGTCCATTCATCCATCAAGTCACACTTTCATTTGTGCAGTCAGTCACTCACTCATTCGGAACCCACTCACCTGATGTATAAAGCGGGCTAACTATCAATCTGATTGTACATTCACACACTCAGTCTGCTAATTAACCAGTAGTCCGGGTATCTATCAGTCAGATTATGCACTAGCTCGCTTAGTCCTTCACTCCACGAACCAATCAATACATGAACACGGCAGGTTAGTGAATCTCCATACACTCGCTAACTCCACCGGATAGTCAATGAGATAAACAATACTACATCAAATCACTTCATCCAGCATTCAGCATTCACATGTATTTCATGCGTCAGTTTGCGAAGTTACAATGTCGTTTCTCCTTTGCAAAACTTTGTACAAGAGAGAGAGAGAGAGAGAGAGAGAGGGGAGATGCCGTTGTCAGCTCGTAGTTCTGCCAGTGTGTCAGTTTCCCGGCACCGGCCGATCTTTGCTGCCGAGCGGATAGACGGCACTTGAGAATGAGCCTGGCACGTCATTGTTATTAGTATCATGTTTTGTATTACTTGATATTTAATCATACTGATTTCACTCTGTTTGTTTCATTTGCAGAGTCCTTCCTAGTCGGTCTTTTGTTCGCCAGCAACTAGGCACCAACGCTGCCGCACCCGGCCGGCCTCAGCTCTTCAGACGTCAGTAGTGGCGGCAGGAAATTTGTCACCGCCGCCAGCTGTTCCCGGAGTGGACGACAGGCTTTGCGCTCTTGAATACACGCTGGAACTGGCCGTCATTTGTTTAGGAGTGATCAGCATGACAACGTGTCTGTAAAGCACGGGTGAAACAACTGAGTGAATGGAACAGACGACCACCCGGCTTGATGACTGAACTTCAACAAGGGAGCTAATCCCGCGGACTTCCGTCAGCCTGTTGTCGACGCCCCTGCTGTGACGGCGGCATTATCTAATGAATAAAGTAAGCACCGTGGCGTTTCAGTCACGAGTGTTAACCTAATCAGATCAGTTCGTATTGTTGTTGACTGTTCAGTTTAGAGTAGGGTGTGCGTTATCTAATCATTAAAGCCGCGACGTTTCAGTCACGGCCGAGTGTTAACCTGATCACTCAGTGAGATCGATTCGTATTGTTGTTTGAGACAGTCCAGTTTCAGAACAGCAATAGTTTTACGTTGCGAGGATTGTTGCATCCCGAGTTCTGAGTCATGCTGCCCCCTTCCGGCTTTTCCAGTATGAGTAATGCCTCGCGGCATCTCAGTCAGTGCCGCAGTCCGGCAAGGCCGCGTCAACCGCCCAGCCTTCTGAGAGTCAAGTCATATGCCGGCCTTTGGAAACTAAGCTACATGTTGTCTTAAAAGGTTATTTAAGCACAGGACTCTCTCTCTCTCTGTTGTTGTTGTTGTGGTGGTGGTGGTGGTGATGGTGTGTGTGTGTGTGTGTTTTCGTTCTTTGTTTGTTGTTGTTGTTGTTGTTGTTGTTAACACAAAAATACACTGATCAGCAAGTAGTGCAAAGGCACGGACGATTCACATACTGAAAAAGCCCGCGACTGATTTCTTTCAAATTCTTACGACGCTGAGAAAAAACGATGTGGCTGCGTAAAGCGGTTCGCTTGAGGTAACCATTTTGCAATGTTTGAGATCTCTCGCTTACACATCACCCGAAGAAAGAAGAAGAAGAAAAAGAAAAAGAAGAAGAAGAGAGAGAGAGAGAGAGAGAGAGAGAGAGAGAGAGAGAGAGAGAGAGAGAGAGAGAGAGAGAGAGAGAACAAATGGTTTATTGAACTAGGTCATCTGCCCGTGTCAGAGAGAGAGAGAGAGAGAAGAGAGAGAGAGAGAGAGAGAGAGAGAGAGAGAGACAGACAGACAGACAGACAGACAGACAGACAGACAGACGGACAGACAGACAGAAAACACACACGCTAATGCCAAAGTCAGTAACAAACGATGAGCCAATTTTGTTTATACCGCTAAGGTTACTCAGAAAGTCCAACTACGACAGTCTCGCTAACTGTTACTTCATTTGATCTCGATCTCGTCAATTTTGATTTCCGTTTACCACCAGTCATTTGGTTTCCCGGGACATTTATGTCTGTATAGATGCTTGTGATCTCTGTTTAAATGCAGGATTAGACTGAAAAGTGCCCTTGTTCGAAAACAGCATTGCCATACTTTTGACTCGGGCCAGTTAATGTCACGTGTTGTACTTCAAGGCTGAACGTGTACCCATTCTTCGATTCCTGCCATCCTGAAATCTCAGCATCAGCCTAATCAGTCAAGACGTTGGGAATATCTTGTCCTCTGTGACTGAAATACCGGTTTGTCGTTTGGTCTTTACCATAATGAGTACACTATCAGTTATATCTTGTTCTTGACAAGCCTTCACATGAGATAACGAAGGCGTTTCTTGGCCGAAACTAAGCAGGTTTGACTAATTGACAGCGACGATGAGCCGTCTAGTCTATATTGAGTCAGTTTGGTGCTTCTTTCTCAGTAAACGGAGTGAATGAACGTGAAATTTTACTAAGTCTGTGGGCATCCAGAATGATTCAGTCCCGTCAGATCTCAGTACGCACGAAATCAGTGTACGTCAGCACGCCCCCCCCCCTCAATATCCGCTTTGGAGGAGTTGTATAACTTTGTAGTCGACTCTGATTGGTTGTCGTGTGCGACAGATAGTCTTTCAAATGTCTGTTGATTACACGGAACTCAGTTCAGCTCTAATGACCCGTTTACAGCGGTTGAACGACCTGAACACCGTACGTTCGTGTCTAGTCGGGTCGAGTATCCCTTTGTACGGCAACATCCAGGAAGAAGAATTACGTGGTCAGGTACATGGCTCGTTCTGCGACGCTTCGGGGATTCAAGATCTGATGAAGGGAACCGGAAGCGAAGACACAATATACCCCTTTCGTGTATGTAGCTGTCACACACGACAGCCAGAGTCGACTACAAAATTTTACAACTCCTCCAAAGCGGAAGTGGGAGGGGGATGGGGGGGGGGACGTGCTGATACTGACTTCGTGCGTACCGGACTGAATCATTTTGGATGCCACAGGCTTAGTAAAATTCACGTTCATTCGTCCCGTTTACTGAAAAAGAACCTGGCTGGCCGTTGTCTTTATTTAGTTTCTCCCCCCCCCATTTTTTTATATCTCCCCCGGGTGAGCCAGGTGGAGATGGGGGTCGGGGGGCTATCCGCACCTGCGATCCATGTGCGCGCAACCCGCCTGTGTGTGTGTGTGTGTGTGTGTGTGTGTGTGTGGAGTCAATCAATGTTTTCTTTTATGTCTGTTCACATCGAGGTGATATTAGACACACACACACACACACTCACGTAGGCTGTACGTATGTAATTTAGGATGGATGTGTAACCTGACACGCAACGCGTGGTACTTGGTTTTCTTTCATGTTTTAGTTGATTCCTTGCAGGTCTATCTAGCCCGTTATTCACGCGCGCGCGTGTGTGTGTGTGTGTGTGTGTGTGTGTGTGTGTTCCTACATCTAACTGAGGCTATACAATAGGCAAGGTCATTGGCAACTGTCCACGACAACGACCTCTAGACACCGTTTCTCTTCCTGTTATGATTCACGCACGCAAATTTGGAGAGTGCCTCCCGGCCCCCACCACACACACACACCCGGATCGCAAAAAGTCGGTTTTTAATGTTCACGAAGGGTCGAACGGACACAACACGTTTTCAAGGAAGTGCCGCTTTAATGATAATGAACTCGTCTCTTTTTGCTCTGCCAAGTGGTTGGACGATCTGCCTCGTTAATTTGATCGTCGATGCGTAACACAGGCATCCGTGTCGATTGCTAAGCTACAGGTATATTAATAAATACTGCATGAGCCTTTCAGTCCCTTTTGTTTTACAACCGGGAGCGGCACACGCCTCACTAATCAATGGATGTAGTGTCTTGGTGGCATATAGTGATATACTCTAGGGAGGAGAAAAACCGGTTCTTCGCCGCGGAAATGGAGCTGACGGAACAGCAAGTCGACATGAAACACACACAGGCCCTGTTCATGAGTCGTTGTTGTCCGCACTCTTTGCGCGGCAGCCTGTCTCTATTGGTGTGTGTGTGTGTGTGTGTGTGTGTGTGTGTGTGTGTGTGTGTGTGTGTGTGTGTGTGTGTGATATACATGCGCACAATTGTTTGTGTGAGAGAGAGAGAGTGACATAGACAGCGTTTTCTGACCTCCTGATGGTACTCCGCAGTGCAGAAATTAAGCTTGCCTCTGCAGAACACCAAGCGCTATCAAAGGTTCTGACTTCAAAACCTGAGATCGTCAGAATATAGCTTCGTATACTTCACCTACTGCCGCCAAGAATTCTTTGTTTTTGTTTTGGTTGCTTCTTACGTCTCATTAAAAATTAAATTAAATAAATCGCAAAATGTGGGTCTTAATAGCGAAGTAGACTTTACTCCTGACATAATGAACCGTGTTATGCTTACCTTTTTTTTCTTTTTCTTTTTTATATGTGCCGATTTGTTTTGCCCTGAAATGACCTTCGCGGTTGACTGGCCTGCGGGCATTAAATAATTATCAAGAATCAGTCAAGCAAGCAACCGTTTGCCCTAATATAACCTGTGCGAGAAGTAAATCAATCGTTTCTCTGTCTGTTGGCAGTCTCTCGTGAGTCTGTGTGGTTCAGCTCTGAATGTTCGGATGGATACCCATACCCTGGGCCTGTGGCACGAACCTTTATAACTTGCTATCGAACCACGACGTTGCAGTCCATTTTTTTTTAGTAGCTGTAAACAGCAGATAACTATACCCATGATATTCTCCGTGGGCTATGCGCCTGTACGAACACTATGTATATATATATACAACGGTAAGTTGCAGAACATGTGTGTGTTTACCTGCCGGGTGTACTCTGTCCATAGAGGGTGACTTAACACTGAATAGTGTGTGTGTGTGTGTATATATATGTGTGTGTGTGTGTGTGTGTGTGTATATTATATATATATATATATATATATATATATATATATATATATATATATATATATATATATATATACATACGTGTGTGTGTGTGTGTGTGTGTGTGAGAGAGAGACAGAGAACGGGCCAAACCAACACAAACAACACAATCTTCGAATTTGTTCTTTTATATTTAATTCCTTTCTTCTTCTTTTTTCATGTTTAATACGGGAACAAATATATTTGGTGAAAAAGCAAGCTTTCATCACAGAAAAACAGGCATAGGCTAAAACTAGAACTGGAAGCTAAACACATCCCCTGCCCGATGTTATCGTGTTCTTTGGAACAGCGGTCACTATAAAGTTCGTGGCCATTGTGCATGAAATATCAGCTATACAAAAACGGCACTATCTGTATAAAAAAGAAAAAAAGAAGAAGTTTTAAACAAAGAATCTGATTACAATGAACAACCGTTAAGGTCTGCAACAATTACGCACCCACTACCGCCCCACCCTTCCTCAATTCGTGGTCGGAAGGGCAGGCTGGTAGCGGCTACCTGGGAGTGCTGAACGACATCATGGTAGATTAGGTGGAAGTCTCCGTGAAGTCACAATCAAAATGACAAAATCATACTATTAATTTTCAGTTTCACTGTGACACCCCCCCTCCCCACTCTTTAACTATTACACCCCTGGGACCTTGAAAAGGAGCTAAGGTCACCCAAACTGGCCTGACCGTGAATGTGTTCATTTTAATATCACCATGCAGAGTTTTAAAAATACTGATTAATGACATCTCAGAGAAACCAAACATGAGAAACTTTTAAATACAAACAGAAGCCACTGTCCATTATCAACCACCTTAAACAATTTATATGTACCTGGTTAAAAACAAAAACAAAAAAAACTCAGTTTTAACAAAGTAAAAAACGACAACAAAACTTGGCCGAATAAGAACCAAGAAGTACAGGTTGCAAGCTTACTTTCCCCGACACCCCTGTCGCCATGGTTAATGTACCTGCTTGCTTTTAAAGTTTGGTTGGTTAAACTTGTTAAACGCCGATTTGTCTCTGATGAGGTTCTGAAGTACTGGCGGGGATCGAGACCCCAGGGCGTTGGGGAAGCGGGAGACATTTATGTGTAACGTTAGTCGCCGCCAGAATGACTCATGCATTAAAAAGACAGGCAGTGGTGAGAGCCATTTAAATGTTTCATTAATTGTCAAAGGCAACGCCACAAGACAATGCCCACAGACCAGAACTTTTGAAGAGAGAATCGAGGACTGTCTGACATCATAGTGCCATACCGGCTAACCCCCCCCCCCCCCCCCCCCCCCCCGGGATCTCTGCCTCTATCCCATCAGCACCTCTCTGGAAACAACTCGGCGTTAAACAAGTAAAACCAAACCACTATTTGTGTTCAGTAGCTGTTAAAAAGTAGCCTCAAACAAAAGCTTTAAAATCCGCCAGCCAAAAACAACAACACAAGAACAAAAATCGTAACATACGTAGACAAATGCATTACAGTCAAATTATAAAGGGGAAAAAACCCACAACCACCCCCACAACAAACAAGCAAACTCCACACATACACAAATTTCCCTCAAGTGTCATCAAACACCTCTAGAACTGCAAACTCAGCTTGTAGTTTATTACAATAAAACACCTGCAGTGTCTTTGGAATTGGAAGGGGGGAAGGAGGGGAATGGGGGAGGGGGGGGGGGCGGGGGGCAGAAGAGCTGGGGAAAGAATGTGTTGACTGGAAACACAAAAAACAACCTGTATATGACTCAGCCCACAGCATCGCAGACCAAATGAAAGACCTACTGTCTCTGATGCCATCGACTGAATGTGAACTACAGCTGTCAAGTTAAGTTACATTACGTAAGTTCCGGTTAATACAATTATACAGATCCAGCACACCTGCAAAGATGTTGTCAGTGTAGCAGAGAAGTAAACACAAGTTTGTGGTATGCGCACTAGATGAGAACAAATAATATGCCACAGAACACTTTTCTTGTCACTGCACATCTGTTGTCAATTGTTTCACCATCATCACATGCTATTGTTTGGAGAAACAGCGATGTTAACACAAACACAACCTCAGTATAGTGTTGTGTCGCAACTGCAGAGCATGACAAGTACATACAAACTGTCAGAGAATAATAACAGTTTAAAGACTTATAGGAATGGAACAAAACAATGTTAGGTAAACTATTTACCCACATAAAGAAAAGCAAATAACCTCTGATGACTGATGCAACAGAAGATCTTTTTGACTTCCAAACAAATTTACAAGACAAAAATATACAACACTGGTTCAAAAACAACTACTGTAGCTATCATATAGACATATGACATTTTCTTCTTTGTAAACACAAAATAAGCAAGATACTGTTGGCATGAATAAAATATGATTTTCTCAAGCTTGACTAGTGCAAAAAAATGAACAAAATGGCAATATAGCCATTCAAAGTTCTGCCCAGACTGACAGTTATTCGATGTGATTTTCAGAAGGAAGCAAAGGAACAATGGCACCATTCAATAACACATAACAATTATAATACAAACATTTTTTATTTATTTTTTGAAGGGTGTGGGGCATCAAATATCTACCTCCCACAGGCTACCCAAGCATCCAGGTCATCCTACATAATCTACAGGGCTGCCCTCGATTGTCAGGATATTTTTTGTACCATGAGAATCAAAATGGTAAGTTCAAACAGAAATTTAATGTTTTACGACTGGAGTGAATGTGTGATGAGTGTACCTGGCACCACAAAACATTCCTCATGCAACTGTATTGACACTTTTTGGCAATAAAGTAGTATTGTATTGTAAATGTGCAAACATGGCAAACCAGATCACCTCCCCCCGCCACCCCCCTTTTTTTGTTTTGTTTGTTTGACGATAGCTTCGAACATTGCCGGTTCATTCTCCAAGTATTGTACAAAGGTTGGACCAGGGCTTTTTGAGGCATATATATACTTACTGGCAAGATAACGCTTGAATAACACACTATTCAAAATTAAATATGGCATAAGTAATCACTGAATTTCTTCCAGCACCAATGGTTTCGCATAGCTAGTGCAGGCATGCAAAAACACACACACATACACACATTTAGTTAGTACCATACTCACCTTCATTGTGCTATGAGCATGCAACTGCCAAGCACAATGCTTTTCCAGTTCCCACACCATGAAAATGTGACTAGGTGGATTATCCTAAGCTTTACACCTGTCGGGTGACACAAGTGTCTGTTGCTCCATAACTCAGTGCAGTCACCAGTAACAGGCTTTTTGCTCAGTGAAGCTTTGTTTACAGGCCCACAGAAGCTAAACATATGCTATAATCCTGCTGGGCTAGTGAACATGAAAATCTGCTCACCCAAAGGAATTTATTTCTAGCCACATTTTTCCCCCAATCATTAGTTTATGAAAAACCTATCTCCATTTGCATTTCACACTTAGCATTGTTTCTGCAGTTTCAGCAAAGTTAACATAGTGACCACATTGTGTGCAGATATGCTGCTGCTGTAGGTTTTTTCCCCTGGTGATCAAAAGTCTTTAATACATTCAGAGAAATCATCATCATATCAATGCTGACACTTAAGTTCAAAGTCACCAGAAGTGGTACTAGGAACCACTGAAGCTCAGTAAGTAATAGTAGTTAGGACCAATACCACCTGTGCAGTCTGACACTCATTTTTTTTTAAATTTCCTAGCAAAGAACAGCTTTAAAGTTTGAGCCATGGCTAGCTGCACAGACTGTGAGAGCAGGGAGCAGACCATTACAAATTCCATTCTAAATATGAAAGTAAAGCAATCAAAAAGAGCCGGGGGAAAACAAAACTGCCATTAGCACACATCAGCTGAATTTTAACACAAAGTGTGGAGATTTCAGACAAACATGTTTTTGAACAGATCCAGAAGAGAGATATTTAGTTCTTGGCTATTAAGGAACTGTCAACTTACACATTATTTTTCACATAAATATATATATATATATATACATCTAAGATGAATTTGAATTTTTGTCATCAAGATTTTTGACAATAAAAAATCAAAAGCGTCTATGCACACACACACATGTTATGCACACTGACACGCTAGCACACCATCTCAGGGAACTGAAGTAAAGGTTGTGAAAAGAGAACTTTTTCAAGCAAGACTGGAAGGAGAAAGAACGGACACTAGAAAGCAGCATGAGGGGAGAAACAGAGTTTGTTCCAAGTAGATGGAGCCTGGTAAGAGGGTTAACCACTGGACCTGGTGTGCAAGGACAGCATTTGAACACTTGGGAGTCTGCAGAAGAGCGGAGCTGCCTGGAAGCACTGTAAAGATGAAGATCTGAAAGGAAGGTGAGGGCCTGACCAGATGGTCTTAAGCAGAGTAAGGAGATTGTATTCAAATTTCTGCTAATGGGTAACCACTGAAGAGAACTCGAACTCGAAAACTTTACTTTCCAAGGATTGTATTTGTAGTTTAGGTTCATTTAGACCTGTCTAACAACTAGTCCTTGCTAAACTACTGAATAAGTGAAACATGGAGAAACAATTATATGAAAGACAAAAGAAAAAAAAGAAAGAAAGAGTCAAGTGGAGGAGTAACATGAGCAGATCTGGGGTTTGGGAAAAATGAGTCTAGCAGCATTGTTCTGCACCTTTTGATGGGTACGAGAGGTATGAAAGAAGATACTGAGGGACATCCACCGAAAGGGAGTACATATTACATAATGTAGTTAATGCACTGGATATATTTTAGGTGTTAAAACTTGCAAGAAAAAAAAGTGTTCTAATTAATGAATGGTGACACCAATTAATTTGCCATGTGTGCACAATGTGTGTATGTGCACACATGCATACATAGTGTGTGTGTGTGTGTGTGTGTGTGTGTGTGTGTGTGTGTTGGTGTGTGTGTGTGTGTGTAATTTAGTAACTCAGATGATGTGCAGTTGTTTTTAACTGACCCAGTAACACGTTTGGAGTTAAAACAATAACCCCATGACTCTAGAACAGGATCATGTAATACTGATGCACCAAGTAGAAATACAATTTAGAAAGTTAATCTATATAATTTATATGACTATGTGCCAAAAGTGTGTCTCGTTGTGACCAACTCCAAATCATTACTCCTCAGCAAAACTCTTATCAGATGACCCATAATAACACACAAAAAAGCTACATACATTATTCAGAGGCTTGATGGATAACAGCAAAATAATAAATAAAGCATACATACCCCTTAACAATTATGTACATTCACATCAAAACTAAAGTAAAATCTAATAACAGAACTTTTTGTTCATTCTTAAATTCTTTGACTGTCATTCTCAAATTGTCGAGTTAAGTTTAATTAAAATTTAAAGAATTACCCTGTGTGTACAGTCAAAGGCATGGCTCAATCAATAGCAAGGGAAAGAAAAAGGTTAAACATGTTAACACACAGCTATTACAACTATATTACTATGCGTCTCTAAAAAAAGATGTGGTTATATACGTAAGTTGTTGGCTGTCTTTCTTAGCATCGCTTTTAAAAGAATCTTAAGACAAAGCATCAATGTGTAACTTGCAGACCTGTCAGCAAAAACCAATGAACAGCACAAAGTAGTTTCCATGAGTACTGCAAATTAGTCATAAATAAACCTGCATATTACCCACATTAAATTGTATATTGTATACCAGTAAACCTTGCAACAAAAGTTTTATAATATATATATATATACTCAGCTGCTTCCATAACGCGAGTACATGTGTAAAATATAGGGGGAAACAACAAGACTGGGTTTGAACACACAGAGCTGTTTGTAGCACTTGCAGCCCACAGAACTAAGAATACAGTACAGCTCACATACATCACAAAGAACACACCCCAGAGTTGGTTAAGCTCACAAGGAGTTGGTTAAGCTTGTGAGCTCAGTGTTGTTGAACAACCTGGCCTATGCCCTAAAATGATGCAATGGGCCAAAGTGAATTAAATTAGGCCTTTTAATATTTATGGTTAATAGGCGATGGCTCCAAGAAAGGTACATGTATAGCCTAAACTCGGCAATGATGGAGTAATCTGCATGCATTACTGGAATGAGTAAACAGCAAAATCAGCAGTACATCTTTAATACAGACACAGTATGTACACATGTCACTAAACAAGACAACAAATATGTATGTTACTGACTAAATAAGACAATGTTCCATGTGCTGTCAATTTCCACAAAAGCCAATCCACTGTTGGCAAGTTCCCATTCCATTACTGTCTATCTTCAAATAAACAGTATATATCTGTGTGCTACTTAACTAATATATTTAAAAGAAATCATACTAACAATAACACCCCAAAAGAAGAGTAAATGGCCAAATGAATCAAAATGGGATTCAAAGAATGTTTTTTTCTTTCTTTCACTCTTCCGTGACCTTCAAAAGGCTCAAGGTCATTTGAACTGCACAGCTTTAAGCAACATACAAAACAGTACCAACATTTAGGTTTTCTGAGGCAAATAAGTTATTTAATGCCCAAGTCAACCATGCAAGACTGTTGTGGGAAATACAGTATGAATCAAAGCCTATTTCTGAGGCAAGAATATATTTCTAACATACTCAAGTTAGACACTAATATTAACAAAGCCAGTCATTAATGTTACTTTAAAAGTATGATGTTCATGATCATGATTCATATCCATATTTTAACAATCTTAAAAAGTTTGAAATCAAATGGATACAAATTTACTGACAAAACCCAACTTTAATTTAATCTTTTTGAGGTTGACATGACCTTGAATTTTAATCAAAGTCATGAAAGTATCAAGCACGGTGGAGGATGTTAATGCAATGTTTGAAAAATGTCTCTTCTTTTAAAAAATATTTTTTATTACTTTGGTCTTCTCTGCCTACTGTACTGTAAGTGTAACAAGCATGCAAAGTTTACACTTGATCAGATAAGAACTTATTAAGAAAACACAATTTGTAGACCTTGTCACACCAAAATAAATCCAGGTCTTTAAAAACTGGTTAGACCAGTCAGACTCTTCGAGCTCAATATCGATTGTCATTACACAAAGTTTGAAAATCATGATGGAACAGTCTCTGAGAGAAAAACGACCATGTGGCATGTAAATTTATGTGTGGAGTTTAAAAAAAGTTTATAAGTAAACATCAAATGTAATATTATTTATATATGTCATAAAACATAGTTCATACGTAAATGAAATTTTACAAATGCTCCTGAATACTGGCCACACAAATCAGTTGACTTTTCTTGTTACTACAACATAAACTCATTGACTTTCATTAGCAGCACCAGCAAGTGGCTTGACAGGGCGACGAATGCGGGAGTAAGGGCCAATCTCAGGGTCAAAGACAAAGTCCCACAGTACCTTGACCCAGGAAGTGTGGTATGGCAGGTTTTCATAGTACTCTGGTGCTATCTTGCGGACCTGGAACACACAGGACCAAAATTAAACGTAACCCTGTTGCATAATCTGAGCTTGGATATAATTATATATTTTATAGATAATTATGAAGAGTGTATCACATCAATGATGATTCAAGAACAGTCTAACTGTTCTTCTACCAGGGTTCCATGTCTCACTGTCACAAATTCTTGATCATGGTTAACTGCAATTATGACAGAATAAATTATATGAGCTGAGAGACCTGTGAGGTGGTTACCTTGTTCTTCATAAAACTAATTTGGACTAGTTTATGCCTGCTCCCCATTTCAACTTTAGCATCAGAGTTAGCTAAAACTAACCCCATTTCAACTTTAGCAGCACAGTCTTCAGAGTTAGCAAAAACTGACCCCATTTCAACTTTAGCATAGTCTTCAGTTAGCTAAAACTAACCCCATTTCAACTTTAGCATAGTCTTCAGTTAGCTAAAACTAACCCCATTTCAACTTTAGCATCACAGTCTTCAGAGTTAGCTAAAACTAACACTTCCAATTTTTTTAATGTATTATGTCAACTATTCAGTCTAAATCTAGAAAATCACTATTATTATTATGGTCCCTGTTGATAATAAAGATAGACCCCTTTTTTCTTTTACTTTAACTTTGGTTTCTCCTTATTGTAATGACAACATGCATCTGATTTGTTCTTGTCCAAGAGGGAATACATTTTTGCTTCTGACAGTAGGCAGTTACAGCTTAAAGAAAGGTACTAAATGATTACGGTTCATTTCATATGGGGAGATCACTGCTGGAATAATTGGTACAAACATTTTGTACAATTCATTTTGGTCACTCAGCTTCGTGTGCTGAATTCATAATAAATAAAACATCACATTACTCACAACTTGTGGCCTATGACGGCAATATCATTATCACAGTATATCAGTGTTTGAGATATTGCATGTAATGATTGTGGGAACTGGCATTTAGGGTGATGCTCAGCATTAGTGTGCTGAATTCACAATAAACAAAATGTCACATTACTCACAACATGTGGCCTACAGCAGCAATATCATTATCAGTGTCTGAGTTATTGCATGCAATGCATGCAGGGTTTGGTAATTAGGGTGATGCTCAGCCAGCACATTAAATATATTTATATATTGTTTTATAATGTATTATATTCATTATATGTTCTACTCTCTAATATGTTAATGTGGATATGCATGCACATGTCCATTGTTTGTGTTATTTAAACCTGCAGTGTGACCAAACTGTCCCGGAATGGAGACCAAAGGCTGAACATTATATTTATATAAATATGGATGACTGCTCTACTGTCAGTGTCAGAGTGTGTCAGACATCAGTCTGTATACATGACACATGTATTTTCCACCCTGTGGTGTATCATATTCACTCAAAAACAACACACACAAAAAGTAAATTCAAAAGAGTAGCTCACCTCTGGCAGCCTGCAACCAGCGATGTAAGGAAAGTCATGGTGCTCATTGTGGTAGCCCACATTCCAAGTCAAGAGGTTCAGAGGCCCATAGTAGGAGTATGTTTCATAGCCCTTGACGAACATGTAGTGTTCTGAAATGAAGTGGCCAGCCAGGGGGTGTATCCCCATGGCCAGGAAGGTGCCCATGACCAAGTAGACAAGGGCTTTGGTGCCCAAGAAGTGCCAGACAGCATAGTCAAAGGGTAACTGAACGAGGACATTCATGATCTCAAGACCAGTCAGCGGTTTGGGGCGGATGAAGAGAGGGCGTAAGGCGTAGAAGTACGGCTGAAAGAACAGCCAGATCAGTTTGGTGAGTGTGTGCTGGAAGAACCGGCACTCAAACTGTGAAGGGATGTCCACGTCTTTCTCTGCATCGCCTTGGTAACGGTGGTGCTCAAGATGGTACTTCTTGAATGATATAGACATGGGCACACCAAGTGGCAGGTTGGCGAAGAATCCAAAGATCCTGTTGGCCAATGGCACAGAGTGGCCAAAGGCCAGGTTGTGTGCAATTTCATGGATGGCGAGAGACAAGGAGTGGTTGATGGTGCCACCAAAACAGTAGGCCAGCACAATCACAGTTAACCACGTGGCATCACGGACAAGGTAGGCAGACAATAACTGCACCAACACCATCACAGTTACAATGTACTTCAGCCGTGGATCTGGCCCCATCAGTTTTTTCATCTGTGGGTATTTTTCTGCACAGAGAAACACAAACTTGTCAAACAGCAAGCCTTCAACATTAAGTTAGGCTCTTACTGGTCACCACTAGGGTGGAATAGAAGAAGAATCTGAACAAGCTTACTATGACCAAAAAACAAAAACCAGAATTTTTCTGGTGAAATATTCTACCTTCATTTGCAGAGATACCAAAGCAAGTAACATGATGCTTTACACCCAGTCACTGAATCAACCAGTACAGTTACATCAGGGCAAGAGACACCAAAGAAACAATATAAGACTATTAAGAGTTGTGAAAAATTAAAAAAAAACTGTATGCTGGTAATAATTAGGCACTTCAGATTTTTAAAAACACAGTATGCTGGTATAATTAGTCACTTCAGAGGCAACACTCTGACTCCATGACTTGGGGTACCCTAGCTAACTCTGATTCAGATTGTCAGTAGGGGGCATAACTGATGGTGTCCTACATAACATGTAGCACTAGATTTGCCTGCATACCAACTTTGACTAGTTTGAGTCACAAAGTTTTCAGTGGCTCAGAAGAAGAATCAGGATTCAGATCCATGGACACATTTTTATTCATGAAACAGAACCCTTGATTTTGTTGAGCTGAGTTCCCATTCTGCCATTCAGTATTTATATTATATAATTCCTATACATATTCTGAGTAATAAAACACCAATTTTGGGACCAAAAAAAGGTTTAGTCAACAGTTCATAAAATGGGACAAATTGTCAATTTGAGGATGTATATTTTATATGTGTGGGCTGCACCAGAAAACATTCTTTGAGGACACAAACTCTGTGACCTTGACCTCATCTATAGCAACTGGACTCTTCGACTTCAAGGGTCAGTCTGGTAATAATACACACATCAAGTTTGGGGCAAGAAGATTCAATAGATCAAATCTTTTTGCAAAACCAAAATTCAATACACTACACATCATTTACACACACACACATGTACACACTAACAGACACATAATCCATTGTCACATAAATGGTCTGCCTAGGTTTGTGAAAAGAGTATGATTCACAGTAATCACACAAGTACAACCATGCAAGAAAAAATTGGACTGAAACTACTACTGTACCAGTGAAACACCACAGACACAGAGTAATCAGTATTTTATTGAGCCTAATCACTTTATCAATTTATGATGTACTACAGTTTAAGATAACACATATATATGTTATATAATATATATCTTATAAAGCATGTTGCCCACAGCACCTGAGTGGCTTTTGATGAATACATTATTACGTGTTATTCAATTGCCTAGTGATAAAAATGATTTTTTTTCCTCTTTATTATTTTCTTTATAGTACTATAAGCATCACAGTTAACATCCTTATGGCAAATTATCTCCATTACTGAATGACTTTTAAATTAAAAACTGCACCTTTATTCCAAGGAACGGATCTGAAAAAATGCATGCTAACTGAAGCGAGGCTAAATTGAAACTTAGTACTAGTAGACGGATATTCTGACAAACGGTCAAACGCATTGCATAAAATTAAAAGGATGCGTAGGGGTAGAGTGGGAGTGAGGTGGGGGAGGTTGCCAGAGCTACAGCTGATACCTAACACCACAGGAAAAGCGGGGGTGCTCTGCAAGCAAGTATGGGGCATGGTGAGATTCTCCTGCATTTTTGGCCATGGCCACATCCTGATGCGCGGAGGCATGATCAACATTCTTGCATCTCACATTCCCCAGTATTTGCTTTAACTTCGAAGCACGGCGGGCGATACTTATCTTTTCTCCCAAAAACAGGCCCACTTCAGCTTTAGTAATATCATTATCAACTTTAATTTTATCGTTACACAAGTGAATATTTTGCGCCGCCGTGCGAAGCAGCCGCCTCAGCATCTTTTTGTTGCAGTTCAGTGAGTCATAATACGCAGCTCTGAACCGGCCACTACTCCTGCCAACACAAGCAAAAAGATCAAAACGCTCAAAGTCAAAGGACCCTACACCTTAAGAATTCGTGGTCTTCCACGAAAAACGCACTCGTGTTAACTGAGACAGTCCTCTAATTCACTGAAGAGCAGAGGTCAAACGAAGCCGATGATGCTAAGTTACACAAGTGCACGTGTACCAAAGAGATGCGGAAAACAACAGAATATGCTGTTTTCTCAATTTCTCAACTTACCTAGCATTTCCTTTCTTCTCGTTGCATGAGGTTCTTCTGTATAAACCCACTCAAAATCTGTCCGCGATACACGAGCACCCATGCTGACAATACGTCTTCTCCCTTAGGCAGTTATCAGTCGAATGATCCAACTGTGCCCACACGTTCACATCAGGCGGAGAAGTGGGGAAGAAAAAAAACTACACACCACACACTCATACATATTCATGAGCTGTCTGCGGATGACGTTGTGCGCAAGCTCGCTGTGTGGTACATTGTTCGAGCAGTCAAGGCAAGATGGCGTCCGTGATCGGATCCGAAGTGGAAATAGCTGAGGTTGAGGTGGAAGCAATTCCAGTTGAAATGCCAATAGAGACAGTTGTTGAAACAGATGAAGTTTCTGTTCAACCCATGATAGCTCTGCAACCTTTACCTGAACCCGCTGTGGAAGAAATTGTGTTACAAACGCGCGAAGAAGTTGTTGGCGATCCGAATCTTGTGTACTCTGACAGCATTCCTGTACCCGCTCCTGAAATCGAAATTTCCACAGAAGAGACTGTTCCAGTCAGAAAGGGTAAAGGAGGAAGAAGAAAAGGTGGAAAATCAAGAAATTTGGTCAGTGCAACAAGTATATCTGGCATTGGTGATTTAGGACTGGATCCAACATCTGCGAAAAAATGGGAACAGAAGCAGGTTCAAATAAAAACTTTAGAAGGCGAATTTTCTGTTACGATGTGGGCTTCAGGTGAGTTGTGCAAATTTTTGGTTCGGTGAAGAGTGCTTTGTTTTACACTTTT
The DNA here is from genome assembly GCA_018857735.1 of Alviniconcha marisindica. Taxonomy (NCBI): domain Eukaryota; kingdom Metazoa; phylum Mollusca; class Gastropoda; family Provannidae; genus Alviniconcha; species Alviniconcha marisindica. Next base: position 490,361 of record JABMCL010000871.1, read on the forward strand.
GACAACAAAATTTCATGTATTTGCATCGTCTTTTGTCAGTATTTAAGCGTTTGTAGCTGAAAAGCGTGAAAATGTGATAAAGTGCTTCAAAAAAGGTCAGCAGTCTTTCATGACGTCAGACAACATGCTAGGAGATCAGGCACAAGTCCATCGACCATGTCATATGAGCTTTGTTTCCGTTGCTTTTTGCTGCTTATTGTTTTTGAGCGTGTTTTGAAGTTTGTTTTGAAATGTTGTCAGCCATCATGAGTCCCATGGGCGCCGCCATATCAGAACATGGCGGAGACAACAGTAATGGCGGTGTAGAAATGGCGACCGGCCGCCATTTTTGTTTGTTGGCAAGGCGCCCCGCTCCTGCGTGTTATTGAATATCTCAGTTCACCCTCCTTATTTTCCCCCAAAAATACAGTTATTGGTTTTTGTTTACACTGATAAGTATGATATGGTTAAATTTGGTGGTTAGATTTAGGTGCAACGAATAAAATACAGCCAATTCTGCTGCTGACCTTGTTAACAACCTTGAGCAGCCCACGTTGTCGTTGTCGTGTTGATCAGCACAGAACCAATGGCCTTGTTTAGACCTCGACCGGTACGAGCCAGCAACTCTGTGTGGCTTTTGTTTTAATTCATGCCACTATGCGTTTCACACGGACTGCTTTTATAAATTCCCCGGCCCCTCTTGGAGATTTTAAGTGAACTGAAACCTAAAAAGGTTCCAGAATATAAACAAAATAGAGCCTAGATCTACTCATCGATCCGCAACTGAATCACCGAAAAAGACCAGTCAATGCGACTCGGTTCACTTTATTGTTCAGGTCAACTTTTGTGGCAGCATGCATCTTAGGAAAGGTCAAGGTGCATGTATTGTAGTATTTTTTTTCTTCTTCTACATGACCGAAACAAACGAAGAATAGGAACATAGTTCAGAACATGTACAGGCACAGGATTTACTAAACTTGCTAAGACTAAGAGTAGGCTAATAATAATATTGCGCAGTCACAGTTTAACTTCTCGAAATATTTTTTTCGTTTTTTCCCCTTCTTATTACATTGATAATACAGTTTACAATTGTTGGGATTCCTCTTTTTTTCCCTGGCATATTTTTCTTTGTAATATTAGTTATTACTTCATTGACTGTTAGTGCTATTATTTTCACATGAACTCAGCGTTTTTGCCTTACAAACTAGTGATAAATCAGAAGAAAAAAGTCAGGGTTTCTGTTGACCAGTAATTTCTTGTGGTGGTATTTTACTACTATTGACTATTGTACTAATATTAAATATACTACGATAGTACTGCTAGTCTTCCTGTTGTTAAAAATCATCTGGTACTGCAAATGATCACTTGATGGTGCGAGCGCTGACTGGCTGCCATTAGCTAGTGCAAATAATATTCAGCAGTCAATCCTGAACTGCTGAAGACACACTGGCAGTTAGTGTTACAGTGTTAGTGTTACACGCACATTCAAATGAGCTTTATTAAAATTTAAAAAAAAACTTCAGTGGTGAAGTTGGAACATTTTATTTTGAATGGTTGGGAAGTACATGTATTCCTTTGGACCATATAATCATATTGCTTTTTAATTTTATTAATAATTTAATATCACAGTTCGCAGACACTGCTACTTTAAAGGACAAGTCCAAGGTTAGGGGTGATTTTTGACACGATTTCCGTTAAAGCTCGCTGAGAACAATGATGGAGGTGAAACTGTGATTGAGGGTTATCAATGCATGATAAAAGGCATTTTCTGTCGTACCAAAAGCGTCGCCATGATGCCCAAATCACGTGACCATATGCCTACTAGTACTACGTCACTCTGGGGAGTCGCTGCAAAATGGCCAACTTGAGCTCTGAAGACGAAACTGATACTTTGCCTGAGAGATCCACAAGGATACAGCCGTATCAGTTTGAGCCTGTCACTGTGTCAGGCAGGATTTTGAGTACCGGAACGTCGTGTCAGCTTTGAAGCAAACCCCATGCGGTATTCCATGGGGTTTGCGAAATCTCACTCACTGAAGTGCTTGCTACACAAATGGGTGTGATGCAGTGCAGCAAGAAAGTCAGTTCATTTGAATTGTATAAATTGAATCCACTTTCGCCTCACTGCGGGTCAATTGTGCAGGAGCTCGTGCATTGGTATACCTGGGGTCATCTGCGAATTGTTACAGTTCGCGGCAACACAGTAGGCCGGCATAGTTAACTTTTTTGTCGACCACACACATACACAGTTTACTGAAGAATCTAAGATGGCAACCGCACTGACTCCCCAGACTGATGGCACTTCTGGGAAAAGTCATGTGACTGATGGAGAACCCGAGACTGTAGTCTTGGCCAGCCTACAGAAAATAAAATCGATTAAAAACCCAATTATTGAATTAAACATTTTTTTTTATTTCCTTAAATCTGAAACTAGTGACTCATTTGTCAATCATTTCGATGGTCATTTTGCATACTTAAAAACCTTGGACTTTTACTTTAATATTAATGATTTATGTAAAAATAAAATTGAGATCAGACAACATTGTCATTTGTATGCAGTATCTCATTATCTAGTCAGACTAGTGGTATTGTAGTGTACTGAAGCAGACATCATGCGTTCCACTAATTTCCAGAATTTTAACACAGGTGTTAACCGGCGATTTTCGGTATTTTACCGGTTAAAAATAAAATTATCATATACAGGTAACAGGAAAATAAATCAGCAACCGGTCAGACGTACCAGCTGTTATTTTATTTGACTGGTTCTCAGCAAACACAACCCAGCACACACACACACACACACACACACACACACACAAAGGTGTTTGTTACTGTTAGTATAGCTCTGGTAGTAGTATAGACGGCAGTGCCAGTGGATATGACCAGTTACAGTGAACCACTTTCGCCACTTTAAAAATGTCACACCAGTTTGAAAACTGTTTAGCGCGATCACTGTTTAACAGTTAAAATCAGCATGTACCAGGCAAATAAATCCGCAGTCAGTCACCATACCGGCTGCTATTTTGTTTCACCAGTTCTCAACAAAAAGAAGAAGAAGCTCAGAGAGTTTGTGTGTGTGTGTGTTAGCATTCTTGCTAGTAGAGCTGTCAGAATAGTGTAGATGGCCATACAACTGACACGGTTACAGAGATTGTCTGACTGGTTTCTGTGAACCACTTTTGAGACTGATACTTGTCAGATGTCACACCGGTTTGAAAAATGTCTGGAGCAATCTCTGCTGAAGTTATGGTATTGAGTTAAAAGACTGCACAGCCTGTCTGTCAGTTTCAGATGTGTTGTTATACCTTGTAAACGGCAAACTAAACTGACCATAAATGGCATAATGCATTCAGCAAAGACCTTTAGAAGCTATACAGGTTTTTGCTTTAGTTCAGCTCCACATTTGGGACAAAGCTGGCAGTGGCATTACTGTGATTGTGAATAGTGATGGTTGTCCTTTCTAGTAATTCTACTTATAGTTATATGGTTCACCTCAGTGAGTCTGTAATGTAAACAGTAAAGTTCTTATTTTTGTGAGGATGTTTTGCTGTTAATTTCATTTTTGAACTTAGAAGTTGTTTAACTTGTTAGTTGATTTGTTTTGATGATTTAAAAATGAAAAAGTGCTATTTGATTACATTTATTTTACCCCCAAAATTAAATTAGTATTTTGATTATTTGTAATTGTATGAACTATGATAATGAAGATGGTTGTCATTATTATGTTGATGTTTTTATATCTTAATTTACCAGATTTGTCCCATTTCATATTGAGTAATAATCAGATAATCAGACTTTGTGCCAGGTGCAGATGACAACAAGTTGGATGAAGATTCCGTGGCGGGAGATTCTGACGCTGACTTTACAGAATACATGACAGGCAAGAAATTGCCTCCTGGTGGCATACCTGGACTCGACCTTAGTGACCCCAAGCAACTGGCAGAATTTGCTAGGTAGGTAGAAATATGTAACAGAGTTATTTAATGGTTAAATTATCTTATTCTTATTCAGTGACTACCATTTTTTTTCTTTCTTCTGTGTGTCCACTTCTGTTAGTGGCAGTGGTATTCAGAAGTCTGTTCCCCCCCCCCCCCCCCCCCCCCCCCCCTTTAAAAAATAAATAAATAAAGCAAATCTGTTTTTTTATCCTGACACTGAGGGTATATATCATTTAATCATTAAAGGCTTATTTAGAGTGAAATTTGAAACTGGCATGAATTTTTCAGTGAAAAAACAAGAAAAGATCACTGTTGTGAAATAGATGTGGAGTCCTTGAAAGCTGAGTGTGAATAAACTTACAGCAGTGTCAATGAATGATGATTTATGAATATTGTATAAACTGATATTGATAAAGCAACAGCTGTTCAAAGTGGGGGTTTTGTGAGTGTGTCCATGACAAGCATTTGATGTTGGAGGGTGGTGGGGGGTAATCTTTAGATGAAGCTACTGGTAATATTGTAATTAACAATAACATTAACAGGGATCTTTTTCAGTTTCACCGTTTTCATGATGTTTGTAGTTCTCACACCAGTCACAGTAAAAATCATCACTTTGAATGCAGTGCTGAATTAAATTTGTTAAAATTTAAAATTTAATCTGATCAAGTTCATATGGCTCATTAGTGATTCAGTCATTGACTGTATTTTTGTTTTGGCATAGTTAATTTTAAAGTTAAAAGAGCTAATTTACACCATTTCACATTTTCAGATGCAAAAGCATGTTTACTCTTTTTGAGAGACTTTCAGTGGGGTCATTCAAACTTTGTTTGATCATGATGATAACCACCTAAACCACCTGAACTTGTTAATTTTGGTTACTGTGATCAAATTTTATGGTCACACAGGCCAGGTAGATGAAACTGAGAGTTGTGCCACTTGTTACATTCTTACTGAATCAAGTGGCAACCTCATGTTCATGACTGTTCGGTGGTCTGTTTATAATAGATGATCAGAGCATAATATGTTATAAAAGTAAGTTTTGTGTCTATTTAAGGAGATAACATTTATGTAATGTATGCCTTCTTTGGGTGAATCAAACACCACAAAAACAGGAGGGAGCTTCAAAAATTAAGCTAAATTGCTGTTTTTGTGTTTTATGTAGGCACTTGATGTTTTTATTGTGCTTTCTCTTGAAGTTGTATCACTAAAACAGTGTTATACATTAGTCAGACTATTGAAAAAGTAACAAGACAGTGATATTGATTTGGGAACTATGTGTTTGCGTTTTTTGTGGCCCTAGGATAAAGCCTCGTAAACCAGCCGATGATGTGCCAAGGACGGTGCCGTGTCCACACAAGGTGAGCCCTTGGACTTTTGTTTTCTTGACAAGGGTACACAGAGTAGAACATACCAGGAGTGGCTGCCTTAGAAAAAACAAAGAAAGTGGTCTTGAAATATGCAGGTGGTTTTGTTTTTAAAGTTATAATTACTGGTACAGCCCAAGTTTATTAGTGTGAGTTTATGGGGAGAGAGAGAGAGAGAAAGGCACGAAGACTCTTACATCAGCAAGAAAAATGATCTCTTGAAGACTGGTGACGTCTCTTTAGTTCGTAAGTGATTAACAGTAATGATGATGGTGGCATCCATTTCTGCAGACTCGTTTAGTCATAGAGCATGATTCCATTGACTTGAACACTCTGTGACACTGACAGTGTGCTAAAGGAGATTGTTCAAAGGAAAACAAGCAGATAAAAGTTATGGTAGGTCACAGAAAGGACACAGAGTGCACAACGAGTCCAGTAGACACTGGTTATTAATGTTAATGTACTCAGGCTCTTATTACAATACATTCACTTTCTGTATCATGGAAACATGTATGTAGGAGTAAATAGCGTGAAAGGACTGATATGGAACCAGATACACCGGTAAATAGCAGATATAGCAGATAAAGAAAGGGAAGGTGGATGTAATGTAATGCAAATACGCATACAGCTTTGCCAAGAGCGATAAGAAGAAGAAATTCTGAGGGAAGGCAGTGTTTATGAGAGATTAGTCTGCTTTTAGTTGGAAAGCAGTGCCTGGAAAAATCAATACCTAGAGCACTGTATACTGCAAATGTTTTCCCAGGGAGCAATTGTTCTTTTTCATTGGGGGGGGGGGGGGGGGGGGCCTTTATCTAAAGTGTTGTGATGCATAGACCTGCAATGCCTACACAGAGCCACAGTCACACTGATAATAACTGATGAGAGTGCTAGAATAAGAGAGAGAAGAAATTTTAATATTCTTGTATGCTGTCACAGGCTGTTAAATCAGAATTTCAGTCAATGTTTCCCAACGCCTGTGCTGACTGTTGACTGATGCTCTTTGGGCCATTGACCCAGAACAACACTCTGGATGCATCTGATTTAGCTTTTCACCACTTTTCTGACTTTGAGGACATTGAAAATATGATGGCGTCATAATATTTGCTGGATACTACATAGTAGTTTCAATAAATCTTTGAGGGGAGGTGGAGATACTTCCAATAGTATTAGGTGCTTGCCTCCAGTACAGCAGCCATATGGTCACCACTTCAGTTGTTGAGATTATACAGGCTTTTAGTTTTATTTGTATGTGTACGAGGTGCGGGTGTGGTTCAGTTGGTTGAGCATCAGAGCTGGGGCAGGTTTGATTCCCGGTGCAGTAAGGCATTTTTCTGCCAGAGTTGAGTTTCAGATGGAGAGGGCTCTTTTCCGGTGTCTGTACAGCCCCCTTGTGCTGTTGCATACATAACATTTGTGTGCATGTTAAAAATCCTAGTTCCTGGCCGCCATACCATTGTTAGGACACATGAAAGTGCTGCATGCACCAGCTCAACCCTAGAACTAGTTGAACTTGAAGATAGAATGTTGCTGCCCAGGTGGCAGGGGAATTGAAAATGGTCAGATGACAACCTGCAGTTTGATACCTGAAAAAATGGAACTCCATAAAAAGAGGAACACAGAAGATGAAGTTGTGTGTACATGTACATCTGCATGTTTGATTCTGGCAATGTATGCTTACTTTCTTGCCACAGCGTAGTTAAAAAAAATGCACATGCATATCTTGCACCAGGCAGCATATTATGTACTGTAACCAGTAATATTTAAAAAAGAAAAGAGGAAAAATTAACACCTTGTACAGTTGTAGAATGTGTTGCACTTGCAGCCACTGAGTAACGACTGTAGTACTTCTGGTTTGTAATTTGCATTATCTTCTCGGTGATGATATAATATGCGGGTTAAAATGTTTGAAAGTAGACTGGTAACAAGAAACTATGGTGTCATCATTGACACTGTGCATTCATCATAATTGGCACTGTGCTCACCAGTCAACCAGAACCTCTAAATACTGATACGGTGATAGCAACTAAAATAATACAGTTTAGTCACTGGTTGACCACACAAAACCTGCATTACTGGCGACCTTTAAGGCTAGATGGAGTAGATAATCAAGGGAGACAAACTTTCAAATATGAAGTGGCCACTGGATCCAGCTACTTGTACAGTTGTAGTGCTGATTAAATTTCCTTTGACACTTCTGTTTTCTTCTTTGACTGCTGACCTGTAGCACTGCACTGAGTATGACTGGTTCAAGTTGTCTTTATGCTGTTTGACATGCTAACTTGCTTTATGACAGTGCTGCTACCTCACTTAACCGTTAACTCCATGGTTGACTTTGATGTACTGCAAGTGTCTCACAATTGCCTGATAGGTCAGATAGATCCTTGGGCAAGTGCATTGCTGATGCAAATAAAACGCATCTTTGTAGATCTACCATGGAATCAGTTAGTTGCCATACCATGCTGTTGGTGTTTCATGACTGGGTATGTGTCCAGGGTTGCAACAAGATGTTCCGCGACAACTCGGCCATGAGAAAACACCTCCACACTCACGGCCCACGAGTCCACGTGTGTGCAGAGTGCGGCAAGGCGTTTGTGGAGAGCTCAAAACTGAAGAGACACCAGTTGGTCCACACTGGGGAAAAGCCCTTCCAGGTTTATATGTCTTGCACACTAATCCCTCTGCAGCTATCTTGTTTTGGGAGTTATAATCCCAGCATCCATCTTGCTTCAGAGGGCATTTTCAAGGTGATTTCATTCATTGGAGTTTTCAGATTTGTTACGTTTTATACATTTGTTATTTGCATTCTTGTTTTTTATCAAACTCAGCCATCATCTTTCCTTTCTTCTCATCATCAAGCATGTGTTGCACTTGTTCATATGATGTGGTTTGTGTTTAGCGACAGTGTGTTTGTGTCATGTCTGCTTTACTGTGCATTTGTTTGTGCAGTGTACATTTGAAGGCTGCGGAAAACGTTTTTCCTTGGACTTCAACCTGCGAACACATGTGAGGATTCACACAGGGGACAGGCCATACGTGTGTCCATTTGATGGCTGCAACAAGAAGTTTGCCCAGTCCACCAACCTCAAGTCTCACATCCTCACCCACGCCAAGGCCAAGTTAGTCGAAGGCATCTTTTTTGCTCTGGCGCACAGACCTCTTCCACTGCACACACATGCCGTATTTTGCCAAGGAAAAATATCCATTTATGATTCCGTTGAGAGAGCATTAGGTCACCTCTGAGCCCTTATAACTGACTGAGCAGTTTGCTTCAGACTCATGTTATGTGCGTGTGTAAATTACTAGTTTGTTTAATATGTAACTTGTATTTTCAATAACTGTTCTTTGAGTTTTAAAATATATAACTGTTCTTTCAGTTTAAAAATATGCTATATAACTGTTCTTTGAGTTTTAAAATATACTATATGTGTTATTGTGTACTGTGATGTTAATGTTCAGTCACGTTCTAATTTCTTTGATGAGATAAAAAAAGTAACCTTGAATCTCTGAAAGAAATTCAATGACCATAAGGATTCTTCGGAAATTTTTGCCCTTAGTGATATAGCCGTACTGATTGGCTGGCGTAAAACACCAGGTTACTTACTCATTCAGATATAACTTATAAGTGCAGATTTTACAAATATGGGATAAGCATGTCTGGATCATTCTTTGGTTTGCATTTAAAACACTTCAGTTGAGTTATCTTTATTACTTTTAAACAAATTAAAGTGTTAGATTTTACAGCTTATGATGTGTGCAACTGGGTCAAGCAAGCAATAACAATTTGGGCTGTTTTAAGAAGAGTCCTGTAAAATAGTCATTATAACTTTATAAGTAAAATAAAACAGACTTGTCAGATAGACTGAATGCTGGCCAAGACAGCTTGAGTCTTGTGCTGAGATAAGAAGACATAGCTTTACAGTGTTTTATTTTTAAGGGAAATTAACATATCTTGGTTTTGTGTTTTGTTTGTCACTATTAACACAGCTGTTTCTTGGTGGTTGTGCATGCAAATTCTCACAAAAGAATGATCGCTTTTCAGGGTTGATCGGTCCTCGAAAACGATGCTGGTATTCTCCGACCAAGGATCCTGTGATGGTGATCAGTGGTAAGTGTTTTCTTTAGATGTTTCGCAAATCATATCATGAGAGCTTTTACAATCCTTTTTTTCTTTTTAACTTGCTTAAAACAGTGTGAGTACGTAATGATCAGTGTTAGGCCAGTTGGTTAAGTGCCTAAAAAATTTAATATTGCAATTTTCTTGGATACTATATCTATGATCAGTGATGAACTTCATATGATGGTACTACTCCTTGAAGTTTACCTGTTTGTACCACTTCCATTGACCGTGACCACATTTCAAGGTTACAGCACGTCAAGCAGTTCCAACTGAAAATGTGGTTTTATTTGATTAAGTTGAAACTTTGTACTATTGTTAATTACATCAACTTACTCATGAATTGTGTGTATTACTTTTTTTAACTTCTGCATGATTAACATGGTTCCTGATTTGACAGAAGCTTCTGTCTGACATTGGCCTTTTCTATAACTGTTTAAGCAAAGTCTTTCAAACTTTGCATGGTTATAAGTATAACCATGCATGAGGCCTACAGATTCATACCAGGCTGGATAACCATGACCTTGTTTCAGGGTGACAGAAACGTGAACTGCAAAATTAAGTCTTTTACAGTTTTAGATTCTTGTCCAGTGCAGTTCAAATAGATTTGTGTGGTTGCTGTATACATTGAATATAAAAGTCTCTGTACAAAATTAAGTCGATCAGTATGCTTTGTGTGACCCTGGTGTGGATTCTTGGTTTTGCACTTGTGTAAAGTTGTCTCGAGTGTAATTTTTATCATGATATTTAACTGCCATGTTTGACTGGGTGTTAAAAACCAGTTTCCTTCCTGAGCATATTTGCTGGTCTTGTTTTTAATTTACACAAATGAGGGGTGTGCATGACTTTTGAGTATGTGTGCTTGTTTCAGAAATGTGACGGTTGAGGCACAGATACTAACTACTCTTTGATAAATGGTTGATTAAGTACACTTGTCAGGTTGTAACTCATATTTTTGGGGGCAATTTCAGGGGTCAGTCTGCCTACACCATCGGCACACCGTAAGTACACATAATTTGTTTCTGGTGTGATTGTGCAAGTTTTTTATTATTGCATTTCCAAAGGGTAGGCCAAACTTCTTTTTTTACAGTTTCTCCCAAGGATTTTTTTGGTTTCTGTTCCTGAATTTTTCAGACAAGGATGATTTCTGTTACTAGTCTAAGTTTTACTCTGATTTATTTTGGCAGGTGCTTGGTTTGGGTCTTTTTGGCTACAGTTTATCTCTCTCTCTTTTCATCTATTGCTTGCACACACTTTCCCTTGCATTATGAGCCTTGAAGTTCATTCTAATGATTCTTTTCTGACTTGAACCATTTCTGATTCAGTGAAGTCATGCAAATGCATTGTGCTTGGTCTGCAACCGTAATGCCACATTTGTGTACTTACTCTTGCTGCCCTTTTTAGCATTGGACCATGGTCAGCCCTTCCTCCATCCCTCCACCCCCCACACACACATGCTACCACCACCTGCCCCGTGTGACTACTTTGTCTTGTTTGCACGCCCAGTGCCTTCAGTTAATGTGTCATGCACAACTGAGCAAAGGGTTACCCAGTGCAGTGACTCAGGTCGGCATTTCACTGGTAGCAGCCACACCACCCCCACCCCCTGAAGCACACATTTAAAAGCAGTCTTGATTCTGTTCACGGAATATTAATACAAATGCCACGTGGTTTGGTCCAATCCTTTCTCACTGGAAGAGAAGCTGAAGCCAGGTCATGCATCTGGTTGGCTTGCTGTTCATGGAAGTCAGTAAGTGAAGTGAAGTAAAAAGCATCTTGATTTGGGTTGGGGAGTGGTCAGAAGAGGGGGCGAAACGGCTCAGCAGGTGGAAGGACGCAGCTGTACATGTGTGAGAGTTTGATTGCCCCTCCAAGTTAACAATGATCTGATTGGCTGTGCTTTGCTGTGTGTGTGTGTTGCCCCACGTACGTACATAATATGTGATGCCATGCTATGCTTGGGAAGCCCAGACTGACAGTGGGGTGATCGTTTATATTTCCAGAGCGCAGGGTATGACCTATGTGACCGTGCCTCCAGAGTCTCCAGGCTGGGGGTGAGATTCCAACCTCCATTTGTCTCTTCCTGCGTGTGTAGTGCTACCCTTGCACTGGACTCAGAAAACAAAACAAAACAAAAACACGTTCTCAAATGATGCTAGGCAGGGATAGGGATAGGGCTAGTGCTACTTCTATCGCTCCGCAGCATGGCATATATGTGTGTGTATGCAATTTGCTGGGGGAGGGGGGAGGGGATTGAGTCTTTTTCCCAGAGTGGCATAAAGCTGCTGGTTCTAAGACTTAAGTACATTGAGGCCTCTGGATAAGAGCTGCTCTCCCTCTGTGTTCTAATGTCCAGGTTGGTGCTTGGCTGGTTAACCTTCCGTCTGTCGGCGCAGCTTGGTGTTCATTCTTAATGTGTAAAAAGAAATTGCTCGCAGTAATAGGTACCATTTCAGCCAATGAGCTTTTATGGTGCTGCTGTGCTCGTAGCGAGGGTGGGTAGGGAGCTGATCGTTTGAACCTTTATTCAGTGTTGAGGAGGGTTGCTTTTTCTGAGTCCAGTGCACGTTTCTGTGCAAAGAAAACAAGAGTAGCTGCATACCTGTTTTGACTTGTATCTCAGCTCTTTTGGGAATTGTAGAATGGATATTTCTCAAATGATTTTGAATTAACTATATGGCATCCCTTCCTTTTGTAGTGAATAGTAGTGAGTAGCCAAGACCTGAGAAGAAAAGTTTGTGTAGCCTGATACGTGTCCTGCGCAGAAGAGAAAGTATAGGTACCGAGAGCACTGACGATGATCAACCTGAGATCACCCCACTGCACAGAGTTTGCTGAAGTGGTGTTGCTCTCCATCATTAATTATGGCTAGCGTCCTCACAAATTCCTCTCTAATCCTTTGTTTTTTGTTTTGTCGCCACTGTTTTGTTGCTTTCCCCTCTTGCCCTGGTATCGAATGAGGCCTGGAGCACTTCTGTAAGGTGAACTGAGGGAGGGAGCATGGCTTGCATTGCGCTGAAGATCCTAGTCACCTATGATACATGCATGAGAAAGAAGCGGAAGAAAGAAAAAATAAGTGTTACATAAACCTCTCCAAGCCCCATCTTCATTTCTTGCTGTGTAACAGTTGTTAACTGGAGAGGTTTGGATTCCTGTTGTTCTTTTTCACCCTGGTTTCTCTGCTTTGTGGTTTTCCAGCTGGCTGACTAGAATGCATGATTTGATTTCAGTTTTTTGTTTGCACTTTTTTTAGAATCGTTTGTGGGTGTAATTTTTATAATGTATATAAAGACTTTTGTATGCGCAGCTGTTTTGAACTGTGGTGGCAAATCGACAACAGTCTTTGAAGTGTAGTGACAGTGAAATGTCTTCGGTTGGTGATCAGCTTGTTAAATACTTACAACACAGACTGCATCAGTGGATCATTTGCGCTATGCTTAGCCCCCCCGCTGGGTTTTTGATGACGGTACAACTGTGTAACTGTACACTGCCTGAAGTCAGCCTCCGGCGTAAAGGCTACGGTCACTGTGATACAACTGCATGATTTAGCATCAGTTGCCATGGGAAACAAGAGAATGTGATTTCACCATCCAGTGTCTGATTGTGCAGTGTAGGGTTTGACTTTGCTCTATTTTTGCCTGATTCTGATCTTACTGGAGCTGTTGATAGCCATATCAGAATCATGTATTGTCTAATTAATGGGCGTTCTTGGTAAGCCGAGCCTACTATACCTGTATGCAGTCTGTTATTGAACAGAGACGACACTTTGAATGCAGTAAGAAATATTGCGCCTTTCTCGCACCATCAGTGTCACTGTCTCATGAATGGTGATGTTACTGCTTTTATTCTTTCTGTCAATCAGTGCGCGGATGTGTGGCATAGCATGCTGCATGACATCTGTTTGGTGACATGCTAGGTCATGGAGTCATAATAAGACTCATGTGACCCTATCAGTTGTGGGTCCAAACAGATCATCTTTTATGGAACAGGGAAAAAGACTGCGTAGTTTTGGATTCAGGTGTAAATTTGATGTAAAATCAACTGGGGATTTTAAACAAAATCTTTCATTTTAAGATTTTACTTTGGTCTGGTCTACCCATTGGACAAGACTTAGTTCTGAGACTAACATTCACCCGTCTGCCACCCATTAGAAGGTAAAGTGTTTATTTTGAATTAACATCCTATGAAATATGTGCAGTAATACATTTCCCTTCTTCAGAGAAAGTATTTAATTGTACATTTTTATGCAGTTTGTGTGTGTGAAATTAGCAAAAGGAAACCTCTAGGGGCATATTTTAAGGGCAGGTGTCTTCTTTTTCTGTGTGCAGGGGTCAGGTGGAGCATTTGACATGGGACGGGGAAGTGACCATGTGATCTTGTGGCCAGTGCATGGTGGCCGATCAATCATTTGATAACCAGCCTAAGCAGTCTGCTGGAGATTGCCTGTTCCAGTTGTATCCTCTCCAACGTTGCTCGCCCAGACCTTCATGGACTTCTCCTGGAGACTCCAGGCCCCAAGCAAACGGCAGAAGGATATCCTAAGCACTAAGCCTTGGGGGGGTCTGGCCGATTAGGAGTATGGCTATGCTTGTCAGTCTCTGTACATTGAAAGTTCTCAGGAGTTTGGACGAGCAGTTTCGCTCGAGTTGCAGCCAGATGCCGTTTGGAAAGAAAAGGAATTGTACAGTGAAGCACAGTCAGGGCTCTGCTTTGCCCATCATTACAGCTCACATTTTGAAGTATATGCATGGGCAGGTGGTGTTCCATTGACTCAATACATTTCTGATGTTTCAGAGAACTGATGGGCTTTTTGTGTGTATGTTTTGGGGTTGTTTTTTTTGCAAGTGAAAATACTGTTTGAGAAAAGTTTGTAAATTAAGGAAAGTCTTCTAGGTAACTGGATGCAGCTAAAAAGCCTGTTTGACAAACAGTTTTCTTTTCTTCTCCCCTTTTCTGTTTTGACGTTACTTTGTGTCATATGTACAGTTAGTTATTTTCTTTATCACTGCCCAGCGCCTTGAGTGGTCTCCAAACCAGTTTCCTTGTTACATAGCTGTAAAGTTTAAATTTGATGAGGCTTTTAATGTGCTCAAATTAGCACCTTAAATGGAACGCTTTGTCATCACGTTGCACACTTGCTTTAATGGGTGTTCTTTTACTGCCCCGTATCATCAAAACATTTGATCCATATCAGAGCTGAGCGTCATCCATAGCAACTCGTTAAGTTATAGAATTTGATCAGACAACTGGAACTTCACTTAAATTCTGATTGGCTTGCAGCCACACGTTTTCCCCAACGATGAAATGACATACAGAAACCAGAGATCTCTGGTAATTAATCCATACTAATAGTTTGACCATCGCTAACAACTGCCTACGCCTTGATGTTATTGCAGTTAGGGTGGATGGTATCCATTTTTACATTTCCTAATTGTTGACAGCTGGGAGACGAAAGTGCTAAAAGTTTTAGAATCCAGAACGGGACACTTGGACTTTTTGACACATGGGAGTTGCGCTGGATACATAGTGCTCTGGTGCAGTCTCCCACATGAACACAATTGTTTACAGGAATGTGTTGGAACAGTGATGGGTGTGAAAAGTATGCAAAATGAGATGGGTTGGGGGGAGGGAAAACGTGAGAGAGAGAAAAAATGGTAAAGCTTTGCCCCTATTTTGATTTTTAAAATTGAGAGAAATTTGATCCAGTTGGATCCCAAGATTGTGTTCCATTTTAAGTCATTATGATTTCCATTTTTGCGTTTGTGTACATATTTTATTTCTCTGTGACAGTTGCAATTTGGTGGGTGGTGCAGTCACTTCAGTATTTAAAAAAAAAAGAGAAGAGATAATAACCGCCACCAACTATTTCACCTCATTGGCCCATGTGCGACAGTTATGGAGTTGCACTTTTGGGGGGCTTTGTTTTTACTTGTGTATTCTATCACAGTAATAAGTAGAAACTGTTGTATGTGTTAGTGCTGCCAATTAAATTTGTAAACATATGAGCATACATTAACATTAAATCATTTGTGGAAACTTTAAAATGTGCCACTTTGTTTGTGAATGATGCAAAATGTCCTGCTTTTGTTTGTGAATGGTGTGAGTTAACTCAGAATTTCTGTTAAAACGTGTAAAAATGGGATTCAGTGAACTGCATCATCGTCCAGCATGGTTAGATGCTTTATGTGCACTGTGGGATTCTGAGGGGTGGCTGTTCAGAGTGGGGACCATGTCAAGTTTCACTTGAAATACACAGAGTGGGGACCACGTAAAGTTTGACTTAACGTATACACAATCATCTTTTTGAGTATTTATGTGCACACAAGCAACCAAACCTTAGTATTTATGTACACACCAAGCAACAGCTTTTTGAGTATTTTTCTTAAATCTGTAAAATTTATTTACAATTTGCTTACAAGCAGAACAATGTCAATGACTTCAACAAGCCACTAAATGACAAGACAGGCCACACCCCAAATGCCACCTGGCCCCTTAACCCCAACAAGGGGAGGGGGTGGGGGTTGACCCGCTAATCACAGTTTCATCTGACGCTTGACCCAGTGTGCTTTAAAAGAGCTGCCTGATGTACGCGACTGTCCATGGGCGTGTACGGGAAACTGGTTTCACAAAACTCCAGCACTTGAAGCCACATCACTGTCTCATTCGCTGTCTGAGCTGCTGGAGTCTGGACCAAAAATAGCACGCTCTTCCTCCTTTTCCTTCTCTTTCTCAGCCTCGCTCTCGCTGTCACTTCCCTTTTCACTGCCTTTCTCACTGCCACTGCTTCCACTTCGGCTGCGGCTTCCACTTCGGCTGCGAGATCGGCTCTTGCTCTTGCTGCGAGATCGAGACCGGCTTCGACTTCGGCTTCTGCTACCACTGCCAGATCGGGAGCGGCTTCCACTTTTACTGCGGGATCGACTCCTGCTGCGTGATACACTCCTGCTTCTGCTCCGAGAGACACTGCGACTGCGGGCACTGCCTCCAGATCTAACGCTGCCAGCATCACTTTTGTTGTCTTCAGCATCACTGCCTCTTTCACTTCCACTCTTTTCTTCATGATCTGAAACGAATCAAGGTGTGTGGAAAAAAATAATCAAAGGCACATTCTGATACATACACTTGGGCATTGATTCAGGCAGACATGCAAACGCTGGCCCCCCCCTCCAGCCCCATTTAGCAAAGGCAGCAACAGTGCTATTAGTGAGGATGAAATAATGAACACTTAACTAAAAAACAAACCCAGTGTTTGTACAAACATGTAAAGCTAGGACATCATCAAAACCTAAAAAAATCACCTGCATGGGGTTTCAACAGTCCATCCCAACTTTACAGCAGCACAGTTGAACTGTGGGACACATTGTATTAACATAACACCAGTGCGGGGACTCACCTGATCCCTTCTCCTCATCCACTTGCCAGTGCGGGGACTCACCTGATCCCTTCTCCTCATCCACTTGCATCTCTTCTTCCTCCTCCTCTTCTTGTGGTGGCTCCAGCATGCTCATGCGTACCTCCTGGAGGACAGGAAGACATGCATGTATAGGTCATACTGAACACAGAAAAAATGAATGGTGGAATAAATAATGGAGCAAATGCACCCACCTTGTTATTAAACTTGATAACTCGTTTGGTTATTGCTTCCCCCTCCCACTTCTAAGTCCAGTACATTCGATCTCTTGTCCAATACTTGAAATCTTTTATATATGCTGAATATTTTATAGTGAATACACTCAAAATAGCTATCATTATGCCCAGCAATCTTGCTGACCACAGATACCAGTACCAACAGGAAAATACATAAATGTTCATAGGAATGTGCAGAACAACACTGATCTGGCAAACCAATGCATCTGTCAATGGCACAGCTGCACATATGAGTCCACCCACCTCCATCCTCCGAGTATTCAGCTGGGGAATGCTACAACTGATGAGTGTGAGACCTACCTGAGCCTGCTGCTCCTTGCTGTTCAGCTCACGGTGCTTGACCTCCAGCCAGGACTTGGGCATGCGCTGAGACCCCAGCTTGCGACGCTTGCTCAGGCGCACTCTGCAGGAGATGAGTGTCAACTTAGCCAATATGGAAAATGGCATGGTTAAGAGGCAGCAATGTTCACGCAGCTTGAATTAACCTTTTCAGACAACTGATTCGGGTGAAGAAGTAATGATTACTCATGCATTACAGAAAGAAAGATCTAAACACTAAGCTGACTCCTTCAAAACTGAAAAATAAAACTTTGTTCCAACCCCAAGGTCAATGGGACAATCTGGCTGACAAAGCACAGACACGCAACAGATGGATAGTAGCTTTGTTACAGGGGGCCGATCAGATGACATGCCTGTCCCTAATAAGCCATATGGTTTCTGTGAATGTAAAGCACCATGATTACCTACTTCAGATGACGTTTCACCATGGCAATACAACTTGCAGTTTTACTTTTCTCATGCACCTTTTACTAAAACTGGTACGAAAGTGTCCGCTTAGCTAAGATTATTACAATGCACAGTCTGAAAGATCTTGCTTTCACAATCAGCAAAGGGTTTCTATGGACAGATTCATAATTAACACACAAAGGAGTTAATCAGACTCATAATACTAAATAAGGCAAGCACTCATTGTGTCATAAACAGCCACTTGAAAAGCAGAGAGAACAAAAAACAACAAAAACACACACAAAGATACAGCAAGGTTACCTTGTTTCAAGCTCATTGTAGAAGACACCATCATCACGAAGAACAAAGAAGTAGGTTTCCTCATAGCCCTTAGAAAGCTTGTTCTTCACATTCCAGTTGTACTCTCGGGCCAGCAAATATTCATACCTGAAAGAAATGATCAAACCGATGATACATAATTTGGCACCCAGTAAAACAGATACTGTTCACACTCATCCACGAACAGACATCACATTTGCATTTCTAAAAGCAGGCTGTCTGGTAGCTCCACAAGTCCAGAATTTGGTTTGGTAGCTTTACAACTCCTGAATTTGGTTATGTAAATTGGATAGTCACCAAAATTGAGGCACTTAAAAGTGAACACCCAAAAAGTAAGTATACTTCTGATTTTTTTAAAAATGGTTCATATATATTCTAACTGGCAAAAGAAAAACAAACACCCCCCTCCACCCAGACCCTGACCAGAAGAAAAAAAAACACTCCCCCCTTTACACAAAAACAACAGATTCAGTCACAAATGTGAACAGATATACGCAAGTCACAAATGTGAATATATGAAGACAACACTGGATGCAGAAACGTGCACAGCATGTTGACCTAGGCATTTGGCAGCAATATCACTTACTCTTGGTCTGGTGTGTAGTCGATGTTCTGCTCAAAGTCAGCCTTGCGCTTTCGCATGGTTTCCTCCGTGGGGAGGAAGTAGGCCACAAACTGCTCCCCACTCTCGTCCACTGCACCTCTGCACAACAGGAGAAGGGGTGGGGTAAATCAACAGAGCACAAACACTCTGTATGTGACCATTTTGAAGTAAAAAAAACAAAACAAAAACACTGTGGCACTCCTGATGAAAAAACACCCCATACATTGAGGTGTGTGTCTGTGTGCTGCACATAGTCATTCATCTTTGAACAATGCAGCTGCAGCTGAAGTCAAGTAGGTGATGATAGCCTTGTCCAGGGTGGTTCTTCCAGTTTTCACAGAGAGGGTTAGTCCACGGGTGGTAGTGGTTTGGGAACTATTTTCTCTCGTGATGTCAGCGATTTGTGTGCGGATCAGAAGTCACAGGTTACGAAGACTGCTTACCACATGGCTCATGTTTTTCATCTACTACTGTGTTCTATGGGACCATTTCCACTTTATTTTGCTATGTAAACATTAAACTTATACTTTTCTCTGTAGATTAGCATCATATGCTTGAATGAGATTGTAATTTGGGTTGCTTTTATTGCTGTTTTAGCTTTACGATAAAACTATCAATTTCATCCGAAATCAAAACGGTGGACCGTAGCGGTGCAACTGACTGAAGTAACCAGCTGCCGCCAAGTGCGTCTTTGTTGTCAGTTTTACGAACATAGCTACTTGACCAGTGATGCTGCAAAAGACTAATTTGTAAAGTTTGTCACTGAATGAACCTTCTCAAGTTACTCTTCTGTGTGAAGGGGCAGGTGTTTAGGTAGTGATCCGTACGACTTCGGCTATGTTACACTTGAGGCATGTGCACAAGCATAGGTAGACAGTCGGGTTGCGCCACTACCACCACCCGTGCACTAACCCTCTCTAATACTGATTATTATTGTGGCTGTGTGTGGGGAGTAGGGGTGGTCATAGAAATAGAAAAACACAGGCACACACCCACACCACACACTCAACCCCCCCCCCCCCACAATTAACATGTGGCTAGGTTGCAGCTCCCTCCCTTCATGTAAGACAGCAACACTGTGCTTCCGTTCAAACTCACCTGATCATAGCTTGTGACATCTCCTCTGCCTGCGTGTGGATGTCTTTGTTTTGCTGTTTGTCAGCAGGGTCAGAGTCAAACAACACCTGGGCGAATGGCAGCTTCCACAACTGAAAACAAGGTGCAAAAAAATGAGCACAACTTGAACGTACATTCCTTGTAGGGCTGCCATTGTGAACACACACACTTCTCAGAAATACTGCAAGAAAGAACCCAGGAAGGCAGTAACCTAACCAGGCTCAAGTGCCTTAGCACAGCCCAAAAGGACAGTAAGTAAGTAACTTATGTCAGGGTGAAACACATTTTGTCAGCACACAATAAACA
Organism: Alviniconcha marisindica; assembly: GCA_018857735.1. NCBI lineage: Eukaryota > Metazoa > Mollusca > Gastropoda > Provannidae > Alviniconcha > Alviniconcha marisindica. The sequence continues at coordinate 510,494 of JABMCL010000871.1, forward strand.
CTAAGAGAATATGTACGTGCTAAAACTGGCACATCGTCAAATGTGTTTTAATTTAGACTTAAAAAGTGGATAAAACACAAGCAGAACCAAACATGACCCAAAAGTATTGATTTCTTTCAGAAAGTTAAAGACATCAATGATATGTCCTGGAATAAAATCCAAAGGGACAGAGTTTCAGAACCATGCAAAAATAAAAGGACCCCCCCTCCCCCCTCATCATTCCCAGCCAAAGTGTGGTTGGTACCACACAGGTCAAATCTGACACAAAGCCAGATAAAGACAAGATGAGGTCTAGAAAATGCTGAAGAGAAAATGAATTGACAGGGAGCAGTACCCACCTTGAAGTCTGGGAAGACAGGCAGCACTTCCACAGGTGTGACACCAGGCTTGCTGTAGTGTTTGCTGATCTGCAACACATAAACAGTCCTTTCAGGCTCCTCACGCACCAAGTCTATAGATACCCTTCATCTTCATAGCTCGATAAAGTATTTTTGAACTGATGTACTTCCAAAATGTGTCAACTAATTCAACAGTGCCAAATAAAATCTAGTCTGAAATCTCGTAAAACCCATTTCCAACACACCTTACAAGGAATCTGGGCCTTCCACACTCTCAAAACTAGTATGATCTTAAATGAACAACTGGCCAGGGTATCTCATGCCCAAATGTGTTCCATTATGAGCACATAACATTATGGAGCAAACGCCTTGCCTGCCTGGGAAAGCAGACCACTGCCATTGACAATGGCCTGTTTTTCCACACTTTTACAGCAGAAACAAAACAAAGGCTAAAACACAGCAGGCGTATACTCACTGGATCTTTTGCGCGGTCAAACGTGCCCTGGATGGCAGCGATCTGACTGTCACGGTCCTTGTACAGATCTTCTTCTTTCATCTGCTGCTTCATCTTGAAACCCACTCTGCAACAAACATGGCATTAGCACACTTGTACAAGTCTTCTCTGTCATTTTTTAAGGGTGGGGGGTGGAGATGGAGGAGGAGTGGGAAGGGGCAGGGATGTCAAGATAGACAGTTACTGGCTTTTACTGCCCAGTTAGCCATACAAGTCATATCAGAGCAAAGGAACAAGAGTGGTGAATTTGTAATGCATATCAAGGAGAGGGGACAATTATACTTGGCTTCTACGAATATAGAGAAATCAAACAAAGTGAATAATTACAGTTTGCTTTTGAGGTGTCTTTTACCTGTTAGAATAAAACCACTCAAATCTGGATAAGATTCAGAGGTGCTAGTTGTACAAATGCAACTTTCTGATTAATGAAGAGCAGTACCTATGCAATCTGTAATCTTTCTGAGGCTGTAACTCCTCCACCTTGCACACACACGTGCTTATCAACATTTCAAGACAAACCAAAGCATTAGCCTCACTATGACGGCATTCTTCTGTTCTGATCTGAGGCTGCTAAGGCTTCTAGAAGTTAACAACCAAAAGGTTTTTGCACACCAAACTTGATTTTGGCTTCCAGTGGATTCTCACTGGCAGAGGAGAGGAGACAACAGTTACTGGCCAATTTGCCAGTCAGTCAGTGTACCACTCTCGGAGAACAAATTTTAAATATATCAAATAAGAACATAAAGGAATGTAAGGCTACACAACTCCACTGAACACATACTTAGTTTTGAAATGTGGATGCACTACAAATTGAGCAAGTTGGGTTTTGCATCAAAATCACTGTTGTTGTTGATACTTGATGACTGCATTGTTGGAATGATGTCACCTTTTGCTGTTATTTCACATTGCTTTGAAATCATTTGAATGGCTGTAAATGACTCGGCTGATAATTCCACCATCACAACCCTATCAGACTATGCGCTGGACAAGATCAGACTGTACACAGCAGCTCTACCATAAACAAATTTAAAAACGATGATATCCCACTTACTTGCTTTCGCTCTTGTCTGACTTTTGCATGAAGCGGTTGTACTCTGTAGAGATATACTCGGTCTTTCTCAGCCATGACACGTTGGTGTTGTGATGTCTTGACCTGAAATAACACACATACACACACCACATGAAGAGTATAAACTATCTAATAACAGTTGAGACAGTTAGGACTCCAAATACAAAGCATCATTCAATGCCCTTCTGTTTCTTTACGTTTCAATCTGAGCCCCTGCCATTTGAGGCTGCAAAGTGTAACACAGATCTCACTTTTAGTTTTACATGTTTTTCAATGGTCAACTTAACAGACAAACTTTGAAAAGTTGCAGACTAATATCAAACTGGCCATTTGTATTGTGTTAGAGAAAGTAGTATTTAACAATTCCAAGACCATTAGACATTCAACTTGGGATTCCTATGAATATTACCAAGTGTGGCATCTAATAGACTAATGCAAATCTGAGATTATGAGAAAGTATTACTTCAACAATTCCAAGATCATTTTTCACCATGCAAGTTTTAACTGTTGACAGTAGTTTTGTCACTCCAAAAAGAGGCTCACCCTGAAAATTCACACATTTTGTATTGTGGTATTAATTAAGCCTTCTTTTTATTAGTTTGAACCTTTTATGCATTTGGATCTTGTGATTTCTATGAATACTACCAGTAGCCACATTTACAAGAATCGCAAGTCTGAGAAAGTACTGCTTCATTAGTCCCAAGACCATCTGATACGAAACAACCACTTTAGCCCTTTTTAAGCAGCATGACACAAAAGGCAAAAGCACCAGATGAGCTCTAACCCCCATTGCTAGCGCCCTAACTGTGATGGATGATGGCAAACACATCCTGACCGACTTGTGTGAAGTACTTTCTGTACTCAACACTGAAAACTCAAAAATGTTTCCTGACCTGTACCCATACAACGTAGCACCAGCACTGAGTACTACTGGTAGTCGAGTCTCTTGAACTGAAATATTATCCTCATCAGAAACCTACCACTTCACCCCCTCCCCACACCCACCCCAAAAATCTTTTTTTTAAAGAAAGGTTGTTTCATGGGTCCTTGGGATCTCTGCCAGACAGAGCAAAGTTATTCCATACCTCTTGGAGTCTGCAGGTGTGTTCAGTTCTTCCTCCAGCAGTTTTTCATCTTCTGGGTCAGGGTAGGCTGAAAGACAAGCAGACAATGTGATCAACGGAAAGAGATCAATTTCCCTCTATCATCACATGATAGACCAAATCTGACATTTTGTGGTACTGATTTTTTGCTCAGCAATGATGTAACTCCTCCCCCCCCCCCCTCCATATATATGTGTGTGTGTGGGGGGGGGGGGGGGGTTAGGGGGGAGTGCACTAGTTCTGGTTATTAGTAATAGTATACCAACACACCTAGTTTTGCAGAGAAAGATACAGAAAACGGGACTGACAAAAATTCAGTAAAGTTTTGAGCCATCACTTGAAGAAAATCGCTAAACAGTCTTTTTGCATGACACTCTGGCACATGATAATGCATCCCCATACTAACTAAGCCTGACTACAAAATGTTAAAATCTTTTTTAAATCTTGTCTGGACAAAACTTTCAATGACCTTAGGAGCATTCGCTTTGACCTTGACCACACCAATCCAATATTGTCACTTCTTTGTTGTTGCTGTTGTCCCATCACCTGCGCCAGCCTCAAAGGTAATACTATTGCACCCAGTCAGTCCCAGCCTCCCTGCCTCCTGCCACACCCAAGACTCGTTCCACACATGGACAAGACAGCCAGACATGGTAATTCCAGCATACCCTCCCACTCCCAGCTTTGTTACAGGGGAATGATAAAACAGTACCAACAAAACACAAAATGAAAAAAGCAACATCAGGCAGACCATCTCCACGTCCTCTCACCATTGGGGTCAATCTTGTAGGTGTCTGGATTGATGAGGTCAATGGTCACATCAAGATCATGTTCAGTCAGGAGGTCATACTTGAATGACCTTTCCAAAGAGGTTGGCTTATACTGGTAGAATCTGTACACAGTGTGGAGGAGAAAATTAATCACTTAAAACTTGCGTAAAAATTTACAGTCAAATCTGACTATACATGGTGATCTAAGGGGCATTCAAGTTGTGTTTGGGGTGTTGGCAGCAGTAATGAGAGAGGCAGTCTTTGTGGATGAGAATGATCTCACAGTCACACTGAGTGTACATGACACACATAATATTAAATATAGAAATGTTTAAATACCATTCTCAGACAAAGTCATGCTAGTCTACCTCATGACCTGTGGTAAGGTTCTGCAAATGGTGGGAAATAAATATCACTTCCATTTATGAAAATGTAAACATTTTCTATTTTACTTTTTACTTTAATGTTGAAGGAACAAAGATATTTCTATTCTCTAAGCCTTGAAATCTGCATTATATCAGTATATATATATAATATTTATATATAAATGCAGATCTTTAGATCAAATACTTCACATGCAACATTCACAAGAAAATACACTTTGACCTTTGTGTGCATTTGAAACATGTCACACACAATACAAGATAAACTACAATGTATTATTTTTAATAATATAGTCAAGATAAGACATAATATAAATATGGTCATATTTTATTTTATTTTTATCAAATGCTGGAGGCTTTGATAATGATCTTTCTTGACATATTTAGCACTTAATATTATAATAAATAATACTGAATTTTTTTTTTTTTTACTGTTACTAACAGATTCAGACAGACTTTTAGACTTTTAAATTTTAGGTCAATAACTAACAGTTAACAGTGCTAGTTATTGACCTAAAATTTAAAAGTCTAAAAGTCTATCTGAATTATTTAAAAAAAAATCATTATCATTTCAAATGAATCTTTAAATATTTCTGCTTACCTGTTTGATTCAAATGGGTATGTGATGAACTTTGGATCAAAAGGAATGTCAGGCAGACTGTTGTTGAATTTCACTCGGCAAACAAGATCTGATCTGCAAAGGCACAATATTACAGGTGTTCACACACGTACACATAATATGATAATAATTACTATAAAACAAAAGCAAAAGCTGTCAATGCACAGTCATATTCAAAATAAGAATTACAATACATGTGTACACACATGTACCATTTTTCTTTTGGACTTCAGTTTCCATTTCATAAAATTAATAGTTTTGGAGAGAGAGAGAGAGAGAGAGAGAGAGAGAGAGAGAGAGAGAGAGAGAGAGAGAGAGAGAGAGAGAGAAAACAACAACTGAAACTAGCGAAAGTATTTTTTGTTGTTGTTGTTGAGTCAAAAAACAGAGAGAGAGAGTGAGATGTTGGGGAGGAGGGGGGGGGGGGGTGGGGGGGGGGGGGGGAATGCATGATTCAAAAGACATTTGGGAGGCTGGAACTAATAGAAGGATTCCACTGTTTCCAGGGTCACGACAGATGCCAATTTCCCTGGAAGAATGTGAACAATCAGTAACTGTCTCTGGAACTGGTAGGATAGGAATTATTTCTGTGTATTCAGTTCTGAAGACTGATGGGTTTGACGCGTACAGTTTCTGCGGGGGGAGGGGATGATTAATGGTCAATTGTTGGATAAGGCATTATGTGACACACTGAATTTAATAATTAATACCACAAAAGTAGTAAAAGTACTCAAACAAGACTGAATACTAAATCTACCACTACTGTACCAGTACTGGCCAGTACTCAAATTCCCCCGAAGATGGAGCTGTGAATTTGAACTTACCGAAGAAGCTAACATGATCAAATTAAAAACATACCTTTTATCTCCAGGCCTCTGTCTTTTCTCACGTTCCTCTGCTCGCCGGGCTGACTGAATTGTCGGAGGCATTGTTAATCAGATCTGTTGCTCCACAATACTGAAGACAAAACTCGTCACGCGTAGTAAGGAACTGTAGCTCTTCTTTCCGGAAGTAAGGCGTGCAGTAGATCTAGTAATTTAAAAGTATGAAATCAAGAGAAACTAAAAAATAATTAACAAATTACAGCATTGTGAAGAAAAAATGTGCCCGTTTTACCAAGTACGTGCTTTGTACTAGACAGTAATCTTTTAAAATACATTTTATGGTAGACCAAAAAGAAAACTCCTACTTTTATAAATACCAGTCAAAATGGCAGCACAGATGCAGCAGCAGGTCCCGGCGCCTCAACAACAAACCTCTGGGGGGCAACAGCAGCCGCAAACACAACAGCAAAGTGATTTAGACCCAATATCCAAGTTCAAGATACTTCTTCCTCGCCTAAAAGAATCTTTGATTGTGAGTAGGCCGACTGCTGACATGCTATTGCTACACATGACACCGTTCTCCGTGTAAGAATACTTTCAGCGAGTTATCTCAAGAGTGGTTCAGGCGGAGACCGAGATCCCAGGATTGTTTTTCTTTTCTGTTTTTTTTCGGGGGGGGGGGGGGGGGGGGGGGGGAATCCTTAACGCTATACTGTCACCACCTGAATGATTCTGCGCTTGGACAGTAGTGAAAACCGGGAAGAAAAATCACGAAACAAGGTCCATAAACCAGTTTGAAACTTGAGTTACTTAAACTTTTTTAAAGGAACTCTCCTTCGGAGGCTAAACTTCTCGTGTGCTTTGAGGAGATGAAACGAACATGATCCGCATTGAAAGTTTTGTGGTTGAATGTGCCGTTGATTTTAACTGTTTTCACGGGCACTTTCCCGCGTTTTAGTATGACATCACTGATAGGATACGGGAACTTCTCAGTTCTGTGTACTGTATGTCACGTAGAAATTATTTTCGTCAATGTTTATTTTTTAAATCTGGACATTGTGTGTGAAATAATTTAATTTTCCTAACCATTTGATGGGGAACAGCATAAAAAAAAAAAAACTGACATTGTTTGAAAACGATGAAATTGCCAAGACCAACATTGAAACGGTGAAATGATCTAGCATTCTTTGATTTTGAAGCATTTTAATTTTTATGTGTTTGGATCATTGAAAATTGAAATGATAACAAATCATTTTGATGTCATTATAGTATTAATAATTTGACATCAAGATTATAGAAAGGAGAAGGAAGAGTCAAGGAAACAATGGCTCTAGAAGCAACACTAACAGAATTACTTTACTGAAGGTAAGATTAAGAATGACAACCTAAAAATAAAATATAGTAAAAAGAATGACTAGGTCTAGGATTAGGAATATGTACTCAACAAGAGAACATGGGACGGGACATGTGTTTTGTTTTGTGTGCCACCTTCTTTGTATTAATAGCTAATAAATGCACTCTTTCATGTGCTGTTACATGTAGCAAATAGCCCATTGAACGAAAGCAACAAAGAACTGAGAATGAAACAGTGTTTATATTTTTGTTGTTATTTTCTGTATTTTCAAGATTATGCAATCAAAGCAGAGATAATATATATATATATATATATATATATATATATATATATATATATATGCAATCAAAGCAGAGATAATTTGGAGTTACTATCATTTATCTTCGGACCAAAATAAAAACGTTTAGCTCGATTGGCAAGAGGCCGACAACGTAGATATAGGTTGTGGCTAGTAAACCTGGGTGACCTGGTGGAGAGGTGGAGAGAGCTGTGCACAAGGTTAGAGAACTTAGACGTCTGTGATAGGAAACTAGCAAAGAAGTCAAGTCATATCATGTCAAAAAACGTAACCATCCCTCACAGGGCAATTCAATTTACTTACTTACGAAATTATTGGACAAGTGAAAGAAAAGGTTCCTGATAGTGATACTTCTTTTTTGATTGATATGAGTAGTCTACTGGAACCATACATTTAAACATTCTACTACTAATTGTTTGCATAACGTGTGATTCCGGCATGTCACCAGCTGGCAGCCGGTAGGTTTCTCTTCTCTTTTTATTATTATTAGAAAATGGTGTCTGGAAAAAAGTGAATTATTTCCTGTAGTAGTATTAGTAGCATCGGATCAGTACATTGAGAAACAGTTGTCACCGAACTCCTTGCACCTTGGTCCATCGCTGAGCATTATTACTATAATATTAGTAAATGGCAGCAACCACTCTCAGTCTCATCCACTATAGTCTATAATGAGGTACACATTGCATGATTAGGAGATTTATTCAAAGAAAGATATAAAATTATTCACAAAATCATCAGTTAAGTTGCCCAACAAATTATGTGCCTGAGACGCCGTTGTCAGTTGTTTGCAGGCTGAGTCTACAAAAATGTGTGTAAAACAACAAAATGTAATGATGTAATACGCATTCCATAAATAGCTGCACCCTGTGGGGAGATCTCCAATCAATTTTTAGACCACTACAGTTAGTCTTAAACTGGTGTATTTCAAAAGGGCCAAAGCAGAAATTAATGCTACAGAAAAATCGTACCTAAATTGTTAAAACAATTGTTACAATAAAAATTTGTGCCCAAAATAAAAATAAATGCCAAATCTGCATGGGCTGTTCCTTTTAAAATGGACTGTTAGTGTTACTGTTGTAGCAAGTTGGCCAAACTACCATAATTTGGGAAATTTGTTTTGGCGACACTGTAATATGTCAATGAATTTATTCACGTTATTAAGCTTTAAAAAATTATGTATAATACGCATTGCTAGTACTGTACATAATGGTAGTAGAACTTAGAAGTAAATACTTGATGCTTTACTTTCATTTTGAATGTTTTTGTTGTTTTTTCATTGAAGTGTGCTACATCACTGAAATAGTGAAAATGTTTTGAAGTTTACTAAGTAAAATATGCTTCTACAAGTTCTAGTAGTAGTACCAAGCCTAAGGGCACTAAAGTCCAACAACATTTTATTCTTGGTCTTGATGTGCACTATTATAGTATTAAATTTGATGATTTGTTAATGGAAGTATAATTCGCTTTATGCAGTTGTAAATTTGACTGGTCACCACAGCAATATATATATATATGGGACCCATAATGATTAAATGAGACTTGTGTTATAAATCTTCCCTGACATAAGTGACAATGTACTTGACTTCTTGTTCTACCAGTAATGGATAATTTACTTGCTCGGTGGCTGGTGTACAGTACAGTAACACTAATGGTACTACTAGATTGTAACTATGTAAATGTTACTATTAGTGATACTGTCTATTACTGCTGTCTATAATTTTAAAAAAATTTAAATTAAAAAAACCACTAATTAAAAGCATTTGTTATTATATTGCAGAACTTGTTCAGAGATTCTGCGCAGGTGTTCAGGCTTAATGCTGCACACGACAGTGGAAGGTGAATTTTCAAATTCTTGTTTGTTATTATTTTATAATGTGATGGTATTGATTAGAAATATATCTGTGCTTCTGGTCAGACTCTTCACCCAAAGCAGCCTGCTGTTTGTTTTGCTATTATTTTGTTTCAGTGCTTGTTACACTTGTAGAAGTTACTTTGTCTTGTTGCCTGGCTTGACACCAGTGACAGTTGAACCCCCCTCCCCTCCCCCCTACCCCACCTACACAGTAATAATGCTAAATACTTAAAATAGTACAGCTGGTAGTAGTTGGTGTTCTAAATTTGTGAAATGTTTATAGATGTCTTGTGACATTTTATTGATTTAAACCACAGAGATTGGTTGATGGAAATTTCCATTATTGAGAGATGACATGGTCTGCCGTCACTGAAAAAAGAAGAAAAAAAGAAGAAGAAAGACATCACATTTTACTTCAGGCTTATGTGGATGTCTGTTGAAGGCTTTCAGCATCAGTTCAAAACCCGATCTCTTTTCAAAATCTGGAAGTTTTTCCCTTTCCCTCTTGCTCATAGTCATACTCTTTATTTCTGCTAAGCGCCATGAAATATTGAATAAATCCAACACTGCTTAATTAGTTAATAGCTGTTTATCACATACATTCCTAAACATCCTTCCATCTCCCCATAACTGCCACTCCCGCCCTTGACCACCACATGACTGATGACACTTGTAGTCAGTGTAGTCTGTATGATCCCCAAGGTAATTTTAGGGCTTTGAACATTGACATTGTCAACTTTCACCATTGTATTATATGTAATATATATTATATGTGTAAGCTGGTTGATACCTTGTATGAGCTGCAGGTCATGTTCATATAACTTAGAAGCTCAGTGTGATGCCTGGTATTTTTCAGCCTACCTGACAGTCAGCAGCGGGAGCGCTTTGAAAAATTTGAGAAACGCCTTGAAGACTTCTGTGGCATTTGTGACCAAATTGAAATAAGCTTGGTATGTACATAGGACACAACTACACTATACACATGCTTCATATATCTTGTATTAGTCATAGTTACTCATAGTCTTAGGGTTTATATCTTTTTTAGTTTCTATCAATACTTTGAGAGTGGGAAACATGAACAGATGTGTAACTTTGAATTCACAGGTCCATAGCAATATGATTTTATGTTATGTTTTAATGTATTAACATTATGCAGTACCGCATAGTGTTGTTTTGTGGTGTGTTTTTCTTTTTCTTGTGTGTGTGTGCATGTATGCACTTAGGATAATCTCTAGGGACAAGATTTTGTGCTTTATAAATACTTTATTTATTAATATTATTAGTATCTGATCTTCTCCTGCAGCGGCTGGCCCTGGAGCTTCACCACCAGGCTGTGGACAGCATGAAGAACACCCCGCTGGCTGTCATGATCTCCAAGCCGGACCCCTCCGCCACCCAGCAGGAGGGCCAGTCCTACGCCCAGTACCTGACCACCATGCGCCAGCAGATCAACTACGCCAAAGAGATCCATGACCTGCTGCACGACTCTGCCACCAAGCTCATGGAGAAGGCACAGCCCCAACCACCACCCCCACCCCCACCACCACCTCCACCACCACCACAGCAAGCAGCACAACAGCCACAGCCAGAGTAGGGGAGTTACAGTGGGGGTCCGTTTGGGTTGTGGGGGGGGGGGGGGGGGGGGGGGACTTGACTGCCTGAGAGATGTGGTTGTAGTGAATGGATTTAATTTTGCTTATTGATAATACACCAGTTGTGCCCAGTTGGACTGCTTGTGTATGTATAGATATATAGTTATGTAATATGTAACATGGGCTAGACAGAGACACAGAATCCTCATATCAGTTGCCAGACACAGACTCCTTTATTTATGCACCAGAACCATAACACAGACAAGTACAAGAGCGCAGTAGGATGACTTCCAACTGAACGCAGATACTAAACCACTGGACGCTGGTAGTGGTACTAAACAGCGTTATTTCAACTACCTCAGCTGCTCATTATTCTCTGCCATCATAGACCACTATGTTCAGTATTATGATACAGGTGCACCAACATGAAATACTTGTTTCAGTAAACTATCTTTCAGACCCTCTCATTTTATATTGACTGCTTGTCACACTTCCTTCAGTATAATTAGCTATAGCCAAGAATTGTTTTATGCCTCTGATTGGGTGAAGAGCTGACAACACATAAAACACATGGGTGACAGTAGATGAAAGTCTCTACTAGTCTTAGCTTTGAACAGAGTTCAACAGAACAGTCTACTAGTCCTATTTTGTCTTCACTATCATCAGCATCATCACTGTTGCCTCATCAGCAGCATCCTAATCACTTATGTGTGCACATGACTCAATAAAGTGGGTTCCCTTACCTGACCAGCCTTTATTCGCTCATTCTCTGGTGACATGCAAGAGTTCTTGAGTTTGTGAACTGTCAATGACAGCCAGGGAGCCACACTGTCACTGAGTGATATACAATTGTCTACTGTTATTAGTGATGACTCGAATGTTTAATGGTAATGCGTGATGATCATGACACCACCGTCAGGATTGTCAACCCGGGCTGGTGGGTCCCATATGGTAAACACAACTTTCTGTGGTAGCAGTCCTTCACACACTGTAGATGTACAGTTCTCAGGTAGTGACAAAACTTCACAACACTCGCCCTTCGGTGACTGTCTTCCACACAGTTGTACAGCATGTTGCTGACACTCTCCTTTTCCAATTATAGTCTCTCCCCCTCCTCCTCTCTCCAAACAGTTTTTCTTCTGCTCTCTCTTTCTCATCACATCAACATCCTCCCTCTTCGGTCCCAAGCCCGTTGACTCTTTTTCATCCAAAACCCATGCTGTTTTGCCCAGTTTTCCCCCACTGTGTTCTTGTGCTAATTAATATTCCTATGTACTATTACCTCACTGTAATAGACACAACAGCATTGTCTTGATTATACACTTCAGTTATATTCATCAATGTTTGCTTTGAATTTATTTCAGTAATCCTAAACTGGGACTATTTCCTGTCTCACATGCTGGAATTTTCCTATATTTCTTTTGTTTCATGGGTGGTCAAAATACCTGCACCCCCTTCCTTCCTTTCTCAGTTAGCATTATCACCAGAACCTGACATGTTTATAATCAGCATGCATGAAGCCGCCAGGTCAAGTGAAGATCTGTGACCAGTATCGTATAACCCTGCATCGTCCTTCCCTCGGCCCCCGTCTCTTCCTGTCAGGTGGTCAGCTAATTGGAATATAAATTGCCCAGTCCCGATTTACTTCACACTTCATACATTTCAGTTTTTCCTTATTCTGTGACGTAGCATAACGAGCATCTATAATTATAAATTGTTTATATGCAGTCACATCAATTAAGAAACTGAAATTCAGCTCCTGGAGCTTTGCCATTATAGTAAATTGACTGAAATGGCATCAAACCTGTTGAACAAGTCAATTTCATTTGCATAAATTAACGTATTAATATTAAACATGCTAATTCTAGTGTTTGGTTGCTGAATGACAACTTTCACTTTCAGTCTGGTTTTACTACGCTGAAATCATTACAAGTGTCCTAAAACGATCAAACAATGTCAGTTGTGTAAATATCATGTTGTTATATATATATCATATTAGCTCACTCATTAAGCTAATCTTTTTGCAAAAATTTACACTAATCCATACGAAATAAGCTTTTTGTCCAGTTAACCATGATCACAAACACAACCTTTCACTGATTCACACAATGATGGCAGAAATCACTTTTCCAGTTGCCATTCATTTTAATGATTAAGAATGGGACTGATGACATACCTTGTAGGTACACTCTGATAAGTGATATTCTATACATATGATTCTGGCCTGTCCAGGTTTGGGCACAGGCTGCATAACTCACAGAAGGCTCCAGAACCTGCAACCATACAGGAGGAACATTAAAAAGCTGCTAAACTGGGTGTGCTCCTGTTCTTTTTCTGCCATACCTTCCTTCTGGCACAACATCCTTCATCTGCTGCTTGATTGTCGCCAAAATTCCACTTAGAATAGAGTGATGGGTACTGCAGAAGAACTCACTGTCATCTGACATTATCACGGGTCCAGAAGCATCAGTAGCAAATCCTGGAAAAATAGGTTGATCATGAGGCTGATAGATGAGCAATGGTGTGTTCAGCCACAGCTGAACATGTTCATCCAGAGTTCTAATGTGTTAAGGCAGATCAAGGCATCTGATGGATTTGCTGTTGATTATGTTCTAGTAGGGCCCAGCCACTTTCATGTAGACAACTGCAAGAGCGTGGATCATTGATCGGGTCTGTCAGATCCAGGAGAACAGAACAAACTTTCATGTCGCCGTTTTCTAATTTCTGCCGAAAGTCGCTGATTTCTGCTCTGTGGTGGTGTATTTCAGCGGCAACCTGTAACATCGCGTTAAACCTGCTATCTTGATAGTGCTCAGTGGTGCTCTTTATGTTGTTTTGGTGGCAGTACGCCAGCCACTTGACACGAACCCCACTTTTCTCATCACCGACTGGGTCAAGGGAGTCTGCCCCAAGTCGAATACACCTCAAAGGTGCAAACTCTCAGGCATATTGTTTGTACACCAACAGCATCTCATGCCCCAGCTTAATTTCTTCATTGTCATACTTCTTCTGTTGAACCTTGAACTGCTGCAGGATGCATATTCTTCTAAGGGATGTGTGCGATCTCAAAATACCCTCTCTCTCCGCATCGCACGATGTCGCATAAACATGTATGCCGCCATCTTTTTTCTGCTGTCTCTGCATGATGGTGCTCACTATGATGTGCTCCAGGATTTTGCAGTGCACACTAGTGAGCTTGCAGGAAGCCTTTGTGGTTTTCAACCATGTGGTTTTCAACCATGTTCAACCATGTTCCTAACCGGCTGAATTTGCTGCAGATCCTTTTGGACAGTAGAGGAGATTGTTTCACTGGTCTCTCTGGCAACATGGTGGAATACATTGTTTCACTGGTCTCTCTGGCAACATGGTGGAATGCAAGTGGCAGCTGTTGTTCAGTGTCACTGAGCTGGTCAGGATCTTTTTTTCATTGTTTTTGCCATTAGGTGCCACCCTTGTGAAGACCCCACGCAGAACAACACTCGACAGCATCAGCATAAAATAGTTTCATCAAGAAATGTCCTTGAACAACGGTGTTAATGGCAACTTGCCTGCTTGGGAGATCTTCACTGACAAAGACTCCAACCATATCCAGCACAGATTTTATGACTGGGGCAACCTTTTCAGCTGATACTTCATGGGTGATCAGCTCCAGCACACATTCTCTTAACTGGGGCAACCTTTTCAGCCGATACTTCATGGGTGATCAGCTCCAGCACACATTCTCTTAACTCAGGTATGAACATGCCGCCCACTTTGGGAACAAATTGCTGGCCACTGTAGCTGTATTTCAGACATTCGTTTTCATTGGCAGTGAGGTTAAGTTCTTTCTTAATTTGGTGTAATTGTTTCACAATATACCATCCACTTTAAGAACAAATTGTCAGGCACTGTAGCTGTCTTTCAGACGTTCATTTTCAGTGGCGGTGAGGTTAAGTTCTTAATTTGGTGTAATCGTTTCATCATTTTAATTTTTTTATTTTCCTGCAGATTGTATTGTGAAACAAAATTGCCTTATCAAGTGACAATTCTTCCGGTTTACAAATTCATGCTCTTGTTGATTTGGTCCTTGGATTCGGATTTGAGTGCCATCAGTGCATCAAATGACACTTGAGCTCTCATGGTGTAGAATTTCTGCTTTTGGTGATTGGCTTGCATCAGCATTGGCAACTTTGTCCAGTCCTGTACGCTCAGCATCAGTGCGTCAGTCACTCTAGTGATGGTACGGCATGCTGTTGACAGAGCAACACCAGTCAATTCGCCCACTACGTTCTGAAAGCGTCCAGTTGCATAGAAACACAAAGCCAAACACAATTGTAAAATGGGTATTAGAGACCCTTTTCTTTGGAGGGGGAATTCAGTGTCGTGTCACACTTCTTGGGCCAGTCAAATGTGAACTGCCAGTGCCAGTGGAACCGGAACTTATATTCTTCTAAGGGATGCATGCAGTCTTAAATACCCTCTCTCTCTGCATTACACAATGTCACATAAACATGTATGCCACCATCTTTTTCCAGTCTAGGTTGAAATTGTGACATTGGAATAGCTCTCATGGCGTAGAACTTCTGCTTTGGGTGATTAGCTTGTGCCTGTGTTGGCATCTTTATCCAGTCCCATACATGCATTATCAGTGCGTCAGTCACTCTAGTGATAGCATGGCTTGCTGTTGACTTTTCTTCTTTTCTTCCATGTGTCATTTGTTTTCTTTCTGAAAGAACTCAGTTGGGTTTTTTCAAGTATCATTGTGTTTTCTACAGTCTATGCATGTCGCTCAAGATGACTTATTTTATCTCTGGCATTCAGCAGTTCTCCGCTTTTCTCTACAAATAGTTGGTCACTGGTGGTACAGTTGTTCAGCAGCTCTTCTTTTGCTTTGACTAGTTAGACACAGTCTCTCGAATGACTTTCCCATTGTCAGAAAAATGTCCGAGCTGTGGTTGCGCAGTTCTCTTTCTTAAAGCAAGATCATCAACTTCCTCCTGCAAGGCCACCTTTCTCCGTTCCCCAAAAAACTGACAGCATTTCTCAGTGACCTGAATTCCGCACATGAGGATCTCTTTGTGGGACAAAGTGGGGGCTTCTTGGTGGGCTGGAGTGGGGTCACTGGACGGGGGTTGGTGGCCAGGACTGGGGGGTTGAGGTTCAAGTACAGCTGGGAGAGTGGGGTCAGGAGACTGGGAGGTTTGGTTGCATGCAGTTTGCTGAAGTTCTCTCGCAACTGGAGGAAAAGGGAAGGGCTTCAAGCAAAATGCCTCCAGTTTCTGGTCCCTGTACTTCTTCCTTTCTTTCAGCATGCGTACTCGCCCTGATATAACTGTAATGGTTGACTGGGCATAAAACACCAAGTTACTCGCCATGCGTAGAAGTGCCATCTTAGTTAAAAACATCAAAGAGGCTTCACCGCTGATTTGAAGCAGAGTTGTTGCAGCATAACAGGCATTGTTGATGAAAAAGCTGTGAATTTCATATGCAGTGCCATTTGTGATACAATGGCTGGTCTTCATAAAGGAGGTGGTAATGCTTGCAGTTTTGCATTATGGACCCAAAGACTGAAAGAGAAAGAAGAAAAAAATGAAAAGACAGAGCAGAAGAAACAAAATCACACTTACTAGTTACAAATCAGTGGTCTTTGCATATGAAGTTTGACTGCTCGCAGCTACGATCTGGACTGCTTATCCCAGAACATGCATCAAAACTCGTCCTGAGATAACGGTAATGGTTGACTGGGCGTAAAACACCAAGTTACTTACTTACTTACACACCAAAAAATAACTCTGACAGTGAAGCAAAGAAAGCAACCCACTAACTGAAACTAAAACAATAAACTAAAAGTGCACACACACACACACACACACACACACACACACACACACACACACACAAACCTGACAATCATTATGATAGCATTCTGAATCAATATCCATAGGTGATTAATAACAACACAAATATTAACATTTAAGCTGTACATATGTGAGTATCAATCTAGTCCGATCATTTTAAAGTTAAAAAAGTAGTTTAATGCAAAATCAAAGTTCACAGGCATGAGAAGAAAGATTCATGGGGTGTATTGGTAATGTGGCAGCATACGATTACTACAATCAGCAGTCACTCAGCCTAGACAGAAAGACAGAACCACTCGGCTCAGTGGCCAGCAAGCAGGCTGAGGGATGACCATACCTGTCAACCCATACAGTTTACCAGTATAAAATGCATTTTTTTTCATTATTTTGAGGGGATATGGCCATATATTGGAAAATGGATACAGGAAAACATCATTTTCATGAGAGTTTGTTGTTGTTTTAAACTAGCAAAAAGACTGAAAAACTGTTGGATGAGCAGCCGGCACAACACCATCACCAAATGCACACTGACTGGACTAGTGCAATAGACTAAGAAATCTCATCGAAAGTGAGATTTGAAGTTGTGCATGCATATTTAGCGCAACATTGCTTCTTCCTTCCACTGCCACACGTGCCAGTTGGAATTCAAAATGCCTCCACCACCAGCGAAAAACAAACAAAAAATAGCCTTCATACAGGTTCACAAACTCTGGACTAAGGTTTACTCCCAAAAGGGGTTGACAGCTATGCCGATGAACACATAGCAACCAACTCAAAACTGTATTAGTGCTAGACTCCATGTCTGGCCATTTTACAGGGTTCAGAGAGTCACTTTCCCTGTTTATTAAAGTGCTGTCAGCTCTGATACCACTCAGATCAGCAGGCTGAGGGATGAACACATAGCAACCAACTCAAAATTGTGTGTAAATTAGTGCTAGACTCCATGTCTTGCTATTTTACAGGTTCAGAGAGTTACTTTCCCTGTTTTATTAAAGTGCTGTCAGCTCTGAAGGGGGTGGGGGGTGGGGGTTGCACTGCATGGATGTGTTTGTCACCACACTACATTATGTACATGTAGCCAGGGGGTAATGTATATATTTAAGTTTATGCCCCTGGCGGGTTCGTGGGTCAATACACGAGGCTATATCATGATACCAGCATTGAGGAGACCCATGGCCATTTATTTCAGTCGTAGTAATATTGGTAGATATAGGTACAACTACCACCCTTCTCAATTTGACAAAGGTTCCTTTTCCCAATAAACAACTTCTGCAACTGACCACTAAACCTGTTACTATATACTGAGCTGTGAGCTCAGAACTTCTAGGACCCACTAAACATGAAATGCATGCTTTTTTCTTGTTGCACTTGCAAGAAAATGAATTTTGAATCTGTGGCAAAATGGGTACTTCTGGTGTATTTAAGGGCATGTTGTGTATATTTGGAGCAATGCTGTTAGTTGAATGAATTGTCAGATGTAACTTCGAATGGGGTTTGTGTGTGCATGTGTGTATTTCTATGCATGATTTCATGTATGACTGTATATTTGAAGCAATGAAGCAATGCTGTTAGTTGAATAAATTGTCAGATGTAACTTGGAATGGGGTGTGTGTGCGTGTGTGTATTTGTATGCATGATTTCATGTGTGACTGTGAATATGTACTTGGTGCTGCAATAAAAAAAAAAAATCTAAAAGGGGCAATATCTTCATGTGCTTTGTTTATGTTTCTCCTGTTCCAAATGGATGATGTGTGTGTGTGCGCGTGTATGTGATGTTACTAACCCCAAAGTAGAATCCAATTGAAGTATCCATGTTGCATACTGTTCTAATGAGAAAGAAAAATTCCCACCAATGATGGAGAAACACAACAATATAGTTATGCCATCCAACATTGTATTAGCAGAAACACTAAACTCCTTGAAAATCTTCTAGACAAACATTGAGAATGAAGAATATCTTTCACAAATGTAACTGATAAAAGCAAGTTGGGATAATAATGCACAGCACTTTTAAACACAAATAATGTTGACCACAATATACACCAAAATTATGACTGAGCAAGGAAAAGGCTAAAAAGCCTATGAGTATGAGCCATAAAATTGATATCTATTACTGTGCAAGGTTTTCAAAAAGCAAATTATTCAAATCAGTAGACAATGCTTACATGCATAACCTGATGAATGCATGTAAGCACAAGGTTTCCAGGGTCCTTACAGGTGCTTACAAGTACTTACAAATTGAATTTGCCGAGTAACGCCTTACAAGTCCTTATATTTGCATCACAGTTCTTACAAGTCTAGCTAATACTAAAAATGCACATTGGTAGTTATAAAAGCCACTCATTTTTCCGAGTCAGCAATATCTACTGAATTTCAAAATCATTCGGACATAGGGTGAAATGATATCTGAAGCAGAAAATGCTTTCCTCCATGTTCATTTATATCTTTGCAGCCGAAATCACTGTCACAAGATTATGCGATAACTTCCAGGTCAGCTGTTTGGTTGCAAAATTTGAACTGCAAGAACCTGAGCTAACAGCAAAGATGCTGAGAAAAAGTTTGTTCCAAGACCACTGGCTAAAGGACATTGCATACCAGGAGTGGGTTCTAAAAGATAAGCTGGACAAACACTATGCTTGATGTGTGGCATGAGAAATTCAGCTCATTTTTTTGTGTTCCTTACTGTTGTGATGGTCCTTACAAAATCTAATATTGGTCATTACGAGTCCTTACAAGGTCCTTATTTGGCTCTAGTCCAAATCCCTGGGAACCATGGAGCATCATCATTTTGCTGATTAATCTGAATGTATGTAAAGTGAACATAATTTAGAGTTGTTTTGCTTGAAAGTGTTGTCCAAATTGGAACATTGTGATATATGTGTACAATATGTAGAAGAGATCAAAAGACAGAAGATGCTGTTTTTTGTTTTAAGGCAACTTTGATACTAAAAAAGAAAAATCAAGAAATTCACCTGTAGTGTGCTACTATAAGTGCAGAAACGGCTAAGTACTCTCCATCAAAGTCTGGACAGTAATCGGCAACTGCAGCAACAACAGCAGCTTTGAATCTGCCTGCTTCAACTTCTTAGTACTATATTCTGGTTCTTAGTACTATAGCAAACCCATGAACAGGTTGAGCAGGTTTGGAGATGACAGGAGTGGAGGCTCACAAGGGGTGTGTGTGTGGGGGGGGGGGGGAGGGGGGGAAGGGGGGGGGGGGGAATGGGACACAGAGGTGGAGTGGGGGGTTGGTGGAGCAGGGCTTGTTCAGTCCTCAACACAGTATTTTGTGGCATCATTGGAGTCAGTGGACAAGGCTCTCAATGAAGTCCCCGCATGAGTGGTGGGAGAATTTTCTTCTCCAGGGTCGACTTTCTGACCTGACTCTTATTTCTGTATCCATTCTACCCCATGTTACCACAGTATCCCAGTCATTCCACCAAAAGTGCAGGTGGCAGGTTACAGCTAAACTGACACATGCACCCTACCTATGTGGCTTTGATTGAAGTGACACTGTAAATTGCATGCCTGTCAACCCATACAGTTTACCAGTATAAAATAGTTTTAGGGGGGATATGGCCATACTGGAAAATGAACACAGGAAAACATAATTTTCATGAGACTTTGTTGTTGTTTTAAACTGAGCAAAAAGATTGAAAAACTCAACGAGCAGCCGATGAACGCCATCACCAAATTCACACTGGCTGGCCTAGTGCAATAGGCTAAGAAATCTCATCGGAAGTGACTGGATTTGAAGTTGTGCATGCATATTTAGCACAAGATGGCTTCTTCCTTCCACTGCCACGCGTGCCGATTGGAATTCAAAATGCCGCTGACACCAGTGAAAAAACAAAAGACCCCAGCCTGCACTGATAAGGGAAATACAGGTTTACAACTCTGGACTCGGTTTACTCCCAACAGGGGTTGACAGCTATGAAACTGGTGCATGGGTTGAATGGTGTACACAGAACTTGCACCAAGACAGCAGCAATTTCACATGGCTCCAGCCATGCAACAACCAAAGAGCACTGTCAGTACACCACTTCGGTGGATATTAAACATATGTGGTGAGTCTGCTCGAGAGCAGAGAATAGCGCTACATAAAAGCGATGAAGGCCCCATGGCATCCTCGATGTGGAATTGGAAGGAAAGGAATAGTAGCAGGCATCTGTCAAGTACTGACATTACTTCAGTCTTCTTGCCCTTTTATGTCTCCAAACATATGTCCAACCATTCAATGACTGCAAATCAGTGATAGCGGATTTTCTGATAAAGTTTAAAATGATAGTTACAAGACCACTTTGTAAACTGTGGCCCAGGTACAGGAATAAATCGTGCAGCCACTTTTTTGTTTCTTCAAATCGGTGTGATATTTGACAAACAACAGAGCCAGTTCCTCCACTCACAGGTTGTGACACACATAATAATAAAAATAAAAATAATGTGTTGGGCGAATATCGAAAGTAGCGCAGACGTGTCTTCCGGGACTGAACGTACACATCCGGTGACGTCACCTATCATGGCTGCTGACTGGAGTTGTGTGTGGTGTTTGCAAACCATAATTTACCTTTGAGTTCATACTGAATCCGTGATTATTGGAAATATGTCTTGCCAATTGTCAGTTTTGTCAAAATTTCAAGACGTTTCATCAGTACGGAGGTTTTTGTTTCCTCATCTGAAGGATAGTTCACCCCAACCTGCTGGCGGAGAGCAACAGACGCCTGATGGAGGTCCGTAATGAACTTTACTTTTTTTCCATTCTTGGTCTTGCCCAGAGTGTAACGTAACGCATTTTGTACACATGCCGCCATGAACGGTGCTCGATGAGTATACAGACCCCTTGTGCTTTAAACGGTGCCATTGAATGCGGTTCGCAGCTTGTGTAGCAGGCGTCAAATTTCTGCTTCGATTCAGTGATTGATATAATGATAATCATGCTGACCGTTTTTCTGTCACTGTGACAGAGAGTCTGTCTGTCTGTCTCTGTCTCTTTGTGTGAGTCTGAGTCTCTCTCCTAGACATGAAAAAACAACAACACACAGGCACGCATGCACGCAAATACACAGTCACACACACACACACACACACACGCACGCACGCACATGCGCGCGCGCGCGAGCGCAAATACACAGTCACACACACACACACACACTCACAGAGAGAGAGAGAGTTACACATGTATGCAGTTTTATCGCATGCGATTCGCATGTACATGTTACTGTTTCTGTGTTACTCAACTTACTCAAGTTACTGTTAGCTGACATTACAAAAATATTCTTCATCCCACAAGCAGAACTTTAGTAAATCCTTTTTTTTTTTTACTACTATAATACTAATAATGTGGCTGCAACTTGTGTCAAGTAAAAGAAAAGTGCAAATTTTGTTGTGTGATTATCCTGGTGTATTATTAATACTATTAGTTAGTATTACATACTAGTCTCTTACTGATATTACTTTTGTATTAATTATTAATTAATTAATATCAGTTGGCAAGCACTGTTTCATTCCTTGAAAAATTTCAGTTTGCCGTACAAATAATTATGTTAATTTTTTAGCAGAATGTTGTCCTTGCAGAAAACTTTGCACCACTGCGATCAGGTGTTTTTCAATTTAATGCATGGATCGTTTTTCTCCCTTGCTGTGTACAGATGATTGGGGAGATGACTGGGGATGGAGCATTGATGACAATCAAGGAGCTGCATTGTCAGATGCAGCTCAGCCTAATGTGGAATCAGTGGACGATGGAATTCACAAATGGCTGCAGGGCAGTATACTGTCCCTCTCGCCAAACAATGATATCATTGCTGTTGCAAATGAAGACAGGATTTGTGTGCTGACCCGTAAGTATTTTTTATTTTGTTATTTGAGCTAAATCTGCTGTTTGAAATTTAATTACGTACTAAAGTAAGAATTGGAAATAATGTGCAAAATTTTGCAAAACAGTTTTAAAATACACAGTAAAACAGAACAATAAGCAAAATAAAACAGTTTGATATTCAGCAAGAAAATGATGAATAGCTTACTGTTTCACAATGACTTGTTTTTTTTATTTTATTGTTCAGCATCAGTATTATATCTATTCGAGTTATTTAATGATTGTAGTTTAATTACATTATATCTTTACTCCAAATTTGAGTATTGATATGGGCTGCTGTTTTGCTTTAGAGTAAAGACTAAAGGTGATGAACACTTTTTGGTTGACTTATTTGAGCAACAATTGGAAAAAAATGTTATCACATGATATCAGATATAATCATATATATATATATATATATAAGAGAGAGAGAGAGAGAGAGAGAGAGAGAGAGATTTTATATAATAATTAATATTGCACCTTCAGATTTAAAATTAAAATAATGATAGTTTGTATGCTTTGCTAGAGTTGTGTCTGAGCATGTAAACTTTTATGTTCTTGTAAAGTTGTATTGTAACCATGTTTAATCTTGTGTGTGTATTGTATTAAGTATATTAATTATTACCACTTGGAAGTTGAACATGTCCCCTTTGTTCTCTGCAGAAAAATGGGATCCACAAAATAAGGGTGAAGAGATTGACTCATGTTTAACAGCAGTTTGGCAGAGCAGCATTAAACAAGAAGATGGGTATGTAATGTTTGTATTAATGTTTTTGTTTATTTTAGTTTCAAACATTGTGTTCTCTCTTCTTTTTTTAAATATTGATTTATTTATTTTTGCCTTTAAACAAACAACAACAAAACCAAAACAAAAAAAATTATTGCATTTTTAAAAAATAGCTAAACTAATTTTAGGAAGAAAGTGATGCAGAACATTGATGTCAATTTGTTTGGAATTATGACTGATATTAGTTATTTGTGAAAAGGAAAATGAGCTGAGAACTGATTTTGTTTCATTTGTTTCAGAGAGCTGATAACAGATGTGATTTGCCTGCCGTTAGCATCACAGAAAAAGTCAGTATTATTGTGTCATACTTTGTATTAATTATAAATGCATTGTCTTAGCTTGTCGATCTTACTTTATGGCTCTAGGTTTTTTAATCCTACTTTTATATGGCATTATGCACTGACCACAAGAGTTTAGAATTAGATAAGCCTAGAATTAGCAATAAAATTAAAAGCTTTTATTTTCCTTAAAGCTTACTAAGCATGTTAGTCCGTCACCATTACTGTGTTACTGTTAGTACTACAGTTTTAGTGTTAACCTAATATTGCTAGTATGCCTTTGTGGTACATTTACTATAATTATCAGCAAAATCACATTAGTGGAAAAAAGGAGTGCCTACTTCTGTAAATTGTATGTATATCTGTTGAATCATTTGCATTTCATGTCTCTTTGCATAAAATTTGCACAACCTTTCGATTGCTGTATGGAGCAATACTTGAACGCTTTTACAAACCCAGGGTGATGGCTGGACATGAGTGCATGAGTGGATTTCTGTCTTTGAACGAAGTGGTGCCTGCTCAACTTGCACTGTGACTGGCACATGTCAGATAGAGGTTGTCTTCATTTTGACAGGAGTACACAGGGCGCACCAGACTGGACGTGTGTTGTTGTTGGCTTCACATCTGGCTTCGTCAGAATGTACACAGAGGTAAGCAAGTCTAGAACAGTGACTGCGTGGTCTGGCAAATGTTTAACGGCTTAAGGTGACTGTAGTCCTTGTGAAGCTGAAGCATTGTGGAAGCATGAACATTGCTGGGTTTTTTTTTTGGGGGGGGGGGGGGATTATGTGCTAAAAACTCAAAATATGTATCACATAAAAAATAAATTAAACCCAATTTTTCTTTTCTTACTAATAGTGGAAACAGAAACAACAAGGTTTATCGAGAATGATCATTTTTTATGGAACTCAAACTAATTTAATTCCACAGGCACAGAGGAACCCTTTATCCCTTTACTTGCAAGAAAATTTATCCCAGGGTGTTCTCGCCCAGATATAACCGTAATGGTTGACTGGGCGTAAAACACCAGGTTACTTACTTACCCAGGGTATTTATAAACAGTGACAGACGGCAAAACAAATGGTCCTGTTTTAGCCAGTATGGCACTGCTGTGACAGGTTTGAATTATTGTGTTACATGCAGTGCCGCTGTAACATGACCGAGGTGTTGGTGTGTTGTTGCTTTCAGACTGGAGTGCTCCTGTTGTCCCAGCTTCTCCACCTTGAACCTGTGCAAAAGCTGAAATGTCGCTCATATGAACCACCACGGTTTCTTGGCATGGCAGAGAAGGTAGGAATAAAAAAAATGATAATTTATGAGGTTGAGGATGTCTTGTACTTCTTTAGAGGTTGGGTATAGAAAAAGTCTAACTTTTTAGGTTATGGGAATCTTTTGTTTAGTGTGTGTGTGTGTGTGTGTGTGTGTGTGTGTGTGTGTGTGTGTGTGTGTGTGTGTGTGTGCACATGCTGGGAATCTGCTCAAGAGCGGAGAATAGTGCTATATAAAAGCGATCAGAACATAGTAGTACATAGAACAGGTTATTTCAAATCATGACACTTCCAGTTCAGCACAGATGTCATTATGTGTGTGAAATTTATTGATTCAGAATCAGAATTGTCTTCTGGTGATTTTACTGTTAGGTACAGTCAATTGTGTTGTTTGCATATATATATATATATATATATATATATAGATATAACACATTTCATAGCTCTGGAGAACTGAATATGAAATAAGGAAAGACAAAGGGGGGGGGGGGGGGGGAAGACACATGTGATTTTGTTGTTAGGTACTGTCAGTTGTGTTGTTTACATAGATGTATGTATGTAATACATTTCATAGCTCTGGGGAACTGAATATGAACTGCATGTATGCAATGCATTTCATAGCTCTGGGGAACTGAATATGGAATAAAGAAAGGCGAGAGGGGAAAAGACACTTACCCACCCACCTCCTCAACCCTGCTGATGTGTATGTATACATGTGCATGTACTTCATTAGGCTGCATGTACATACACACTGTAACGAAGGAGACATAGCTGTGTCAGGTCAGGCATTAACCAAAGTGTTTTGTGTGCAGCATGAGGAGTTGATCATCCTGTTCAAAAGAGCAGTGGTGTCCATTGATGGCTTCAGCCTCATCCAGTCACTCAGGGCCTGCAGGAACCAGGTTGCCAGAGGTAACCATGGATTCATGTCACGTCACTCTCAGTCGTGGGTCTTGCCTGTGTCTTTTATATTTTGATGGAGACGTTCAGCTGGTAACGTTTACGGTTACGCTTCTTTCGTTTAGCCCCAGGTCTTTGAGACATGTCCACAACCAGATTCTTGAGGAAGGGCAAAGTTAACTGTACTCACCAAAGACAGGATGAACAAAGACAGGATGAACAAATGCAGGATAAACAAAGACAGGTGGAACAAAAACAGGATGAACAATGAACAAAGACAGGGTGGACAATGAACAAATACAGGATACAAAAAAAAAAGACAGGCTGAGCAAATACAGGATGAACATAGTTGGGATGAACAATGAACAAAGACAGGATCAACAATGAACAAAGACAGGATCAACAAAGGCTGAACAAAGACAGGATAAACAATAAACACAGGATGAACAAGGAACAGGTAAGTAAGTAAACTGGTATTTTATGCCCAGTCAACCAGTGCGGTTATATCAGGGCAAGAACAAGGAACAAAGATGGGATGAACAAAGACAGGATGAATGATGAACAAAGACAGGATGAACAAATACAGGATGCACGAAAACAGGATGAACAAATGAGTGCACTGGAAACAGGGCCAATGGAGAGATACAGTGAAAACAGGACAAATGTTTAAGCATATCAACAACAGGACCAATGAAGAAGTGCGCTGCAAACAGAAAAAAAAAAAGAGAAGTGCTTTAAAAACAGGACAAACAGGGAGGTGCCGAAAACAGGACAAATAATGTGTAAGTAACATCAAGAAGAAAAAAAAAAAGACAATCAAAGCAGTGCACAAAAAAACTTCTTTTTTCTTCTTTTTTTAAATCGAGACAGAGAAGCACACTAGAAACTAGACAAATTCAATGTAAAGACAAAAATGGAAATTTTTGTAGTGCCAGGATTTACCCATGCACAGGCAGCCTCACAGCAGTTAAAATATAAGTGCACAAAGAACTGAACAAACAGAAATACACTGACAGCAGGGTACGGAGAAGTGCACTAATCCTTTGGCCAATAGAGAAGTACACTGACAACAGGATATGGAGAAGTGCACTAATGCTTTGGCCAGTACAGAAGTACACTGACAGCAGGATATGGAGAAGTGCACTGATCCTGAGGCCAATACAGAAGTACACTGAGAGCAGGATACGGAGAAGTGCACTAATCCTTTGGCCAGTACAGAAGTACATTGACAGCAGGATACAGAGAAGTGTACTAATCCTTTGGCCAGTACAGAAATACATTGACAGCAGGATACAGAGAAGTGTACTAATCCTTTGGCCAGTACAGAAATACATTGACAGCAGGATACAGAGAAGTGTACTAACCATGTGGCCAATACAGAAGTACACTGACAGCAGGATTCAGAGAAGTGCACTAATCCTGTGGCCAGTACAGAAGTACACTGACAGCAGGATATGGAGAAGTGTACTAATCCTTTGGCCAGTACAGAAGTACATTGACAGCAGGATACAGAGAAGTGTACTAATCATGTGGCCAATACAGAAGTACACTGACAGCAGGATTCAGAGAAGTGCACTAATCCTGTGGCCAATACAGAAGTACACTGACAGCAGGATACAGAGAAGTGCATTAATGCTTTGCCAAATACAGAAGTACACTGACAGCAGGATACGGAGAAGTGTACAAATTATTTGGCCAGTACAGAAGTACACAGACAACAAGAACTGGAGAAGTGCACTAATGCTTTGGCAAATACAGAAGTACACTGACAGCAGGATACGGAGAAGTGTACAAATTATTTGGTCAGTACAGAAGTACACAGACAGCAAGAACTGGAGAAGAGCACTAATGCTTTGGCAAATACAGAAGTACACTGACAGCAGGATACAGGAAAGTGTACGAATTCTTTGGCCAGTACAGAAGTACACTGACAGCAGGATGTGGAGAAGTGCACTAATCCTTTGGCAAGTACAGATGTACACTGACAGTATACAGAGATATGCACTAATCCTTTGGCAAATACCAAAATACACTGACAGCAGGATGTGGAGAAGTGCACTAATCCTTTGGCAAGTACAGATGTACACTGACAGGATACGGAGATGTGCACTAATCCTTTGGCAAATACAGAAGTACACTGACAGCAGGATGTGGAGATGTGCACTAATCCTTTGGCAAGTACAGAAGTACACTGACAGCAGGATACGGAGAAGTGTACAAATGCTTTGGCAAAAAACAGAAATGCACTGAAGCAAACAACACCAAAAAAGGTAAGTAACTTGGTTTTTTTTTAATGCCCAGTCAACCAGGATGGTTATATCAGGACAATCAATGAAAAAGGACAAACAGAGAAGGGCACTGAAAACAAGATGGGTACAGAACTGAGAAGTGCACTGAAAAAATAAGTTCAAGGGGTATTTATAGCATGACAAACACAGAGATGCACTGAAAGGAGGACACACACAAAAGTGCACAGAAATTAAACACTGAAGTGCACCCAAAACAGGATGAACATGGGAGTGTGTGTGGTACATATATAAAAAGGGAAAAAAAGGAAAAAAAAGAAAAGAAAAAAGGGATAAACAAATATGCACTGAAAACGGGACAAGCACAGGCAGTGCTTTGAAAGCAGGACAAATATGAAAGTGCACAGGAAACAAGACGTACACCAAGGCAACGGTTATAGTTATCTCTGGATTTTAACATCCCATCAGCTACACATGGTGACCTCAGGACAGAAACACAAAAGTGCACTAAAAACAAGATGAACACAGGAGTGCATCAAAAAACGGGACAGAAGGAAATGCGCACTGAAAAGTATACATATGTGTGAGTCAAAGATGGGACAAAAGAAAAGTGCACTGAAAACCAGCTCAGTGCAGATGACCCCAAACCAGGCAAATACAGCACATCAGAAACGAGACAAATGGAGAAGAGCACTGAAACCAGGACAAATGTTCAAGTGCACTAAATGTGCACTGACAAGTATAAATATGTGTGAGTGAAAAATGGGACAAAAGAAAAATGCATTTGAAAACCAGCTCAATGCAGATGACCAAAAAAAAACAAGGCAAATACAGCACATCAGAAATGGGACAAATGGAGAAGAGCACAGAGACCAAGACAAATGTTCAAGTGCATGGAGGGAAAAAAGCGCTAAAACCAGTACAGAGCAGTGCACTGAAAACAGAACAAAGGACTGCACCGACAAAAAGAGAAGTGTGCTGAAAATGGAATAAACATGGAAGTGCACCAAAACCTGATCAAACACAGAAGTGCATCAAAAAGAGAACACACAGAGAAGTGTCTGAAAAGCAGGACAAACAGGTAAGTAACTTGTTTTTTTTTATGCCCAGTGAACCAGGACGGTTATATCAGGGCAAAATACAAAGAGGGAAATGTACTGAAAGCAGGACAAATGGAGAAGCACACTAAAAAGAAGACAAAACTGAGAAGTGCTTCAAAAACCAGGACAAAGAAGTGCACAGATAAAGAGGACATATATGCAGAAGTGCAATGAAAGCAGGACAAACAGAGAAGTGCACTGAAAACGGACAAAAAGAGAAGTACACTGTAAAGTGCACTGAAAAGAGGACAACAGCAGAATTGCATCAAAAACCAGGCAGCAGAAAAATACGTCTTTTGTTGTGACAAAAGTATGCTTGTAGCGACAAAACTTTTGTTGCGACAAACATATTTTTGTCGTAACAAAACTTTTGTCACAGAAACAGAAGTGCAATCATACTTTTGTTGTGACAAAAGACGTGTTTTGTCATGACAAACATGTGTTTGTCGTGACAAAAATGATACTTGTGGCAGCTCCCGCCAATGATAAGAAACAGAATAAATGAAGAAGTGCACCAGAAACAAGACATCTGAAGAAGTGCACCAGAAACAAGACATCTGAAGAAGTGCACCAGAAACAAGACAAAAGAAGTGCACCAGAAACAAGACAAAAGAGGTGCACCAGAAACAAGACAAAAGAAGTGCACCAGAAACAAGACATCTGAAGAAGTGCACCAGAAACAAGACAGCTGAAGAAGTGCACCAGAAACAACACAAAAGAAGTGCACCAGAAACAACACAAAAGAAGTGCACCAGAAACAAGTCAAAAGAAGTGCACCAGAAACAAGACAGCTGAAGAAGTGCACCAGAAACCAGTCAAAAGAAGTGCACCAGAAACAAGACAAAAGAGGTGCACCAGAAACCAGTCAAAAGAAGTGCACCAGAAACAAGACAGCTGAAGAAGTGCACCAGAAACCAGACAAAAGAAGTGTTCCAGAAGCCAGACAGCTGAAGAAGTGCACCAGAAACAAGACAGCTGAAGAAGTGCACTAGAAACAAAACAAAAGAAGTGCACCAGAAACAGAACAAACAGGACAAAAGAAGTGCACCAGAAACAAGAGAGCTGAAGAAATGCACCAGAAACAGGACAAAAGAAGTGCATCAGAAACCAGACAAAAGAAGTGCACCAAAGACAGGGCAGATACAGAAGTGCATCAGAAATGGGGCAGATACAGAAGTGCACCAGAAAAAAAGAAGTGCACCAGAAATGGAAGCAAAAAGGTGCACCAGAAACAGAACAAATACAGAGGTGCACCACAAACAGGACAAATAAATACACCATAAATTAAAGAAGAAGAAAAAAAAACTAAAACAGGACAAATACAGAGGTGCATCAGAATTAGGACAGATACAGAAATGCATCAGAAACAAATACAGAAGTGCATCAGAAACGAGACAAATGGAGAACTGCACTAGACAGGACAAACAGAGGTGAATCAAAATGAGGACAAACTCAGAAATGCACCAAAAAACAGGACAAACACAGAACTGACCTGAAATGGGGTGAACAGAGAACTTCACCAGAACCAGGAGTTCGCCCAAAACAGGAGAGATACAAGGAAACAGCAGAAAGTGCTGCTTCACCAGAAACAGTACAGATACAAAAGTTCACCAGAAATGGGATGAATAGGAGTTTGCCAAAAACAGGACAGATACAAGGAAACAGCAGAAAGTACTGCTTCACCAGAAACAGTACAGATACAAAAGTTATCCAGAAATGGGATGAATAGGAGTTCACCAAAAACAGGACAGATACAAGGAAATAAGAAAAAGTACTGCTTCACCAGAAACAGTACAGATACAAAAGTTATCCAGAAATGGGATGAATAGGAGTTCACCAAAAACAGGACAGATACAAGGAAATAAGAAAAAGTACTGCTTCACCAGAAACAGTACAGATACAAAAGTTATCCAGAAATGGGATGAATAGGAGTTTGCCAAAAACAGGACAGATACAAGGAAATAAGAAAAAGTACTGCTTCACCAGAAACAGTACAGATACAAAAGTTCACCAGAAATGGGATGAATACAGAAGTGCACCAGACAGAAAAACTATCAAAAAGAGGACAAACTCAGAAGTGCACTGTAAACAGGATAAAGACAGAAGTGACCTGAAGTAGGGTGAAGAGAAAGGTTCACTGGAAACAGAACAGATACAGAAGAGCATCAGAAATGGGATAAATACAGAAGTGCACGAGACACCAGGCAAACATAGAAGAACGTCAAAAAGAGGACAAAAACAAAAGTGCACTGAAATCAGGTGAATGGAAAAAATGCACCAGAACTAGGACATATATGAGGACAAAAACAGGAGAGTGTCAAAAAAGAGGACAAACACAGAAATGCACTAAAGTGGGGTGAACAGAAAGGTGCATCAGAACCAGGATACATACAGAAGTGCACCAACCACAGGACAAGCACAGAATGTGTCAAAAAGGGGACAAACACAGAAGTGCCCTGGAATGGGGCAAATGGAGAAGTTCATGAGAAATGGAGCAAATACAGAAGTGCATCAGAAATAGACAAAGTATGCCTGCACCAGAAACAGGACAAAGTAACACAGGGGTGATGTGAATGAACAGAAGTGCACAATAACCCAGGACAGATGCATAAGTGCACCAGAAACAAGAGCGCACCCAAAACAGGACAAATACAGACAAGTGCACCAGACACCGGGCGAATATGGAAGTGTGTCAAAAGGAGGAGGAAATGCACTAAAATCAGGATGAACACCGATATGACCTGCAATTGGGCAAACAGAGTTCATCGAAAACAGGACAAAGTGCACCTAAAGCAGAATAAATGTATACAGAAGTGCACCATAGAGAGGATAAACACAGAAATGATGTAAAACTGGGCAAACAGAGAAGTTTATCAACAGTTGGAGAAATGTAGACGTGCACCAAAAGCGGAACAAGTAAAGAAGTGCACAATAAAGGTGACGAACACAGAGGTGCACCAATGGTGTGAAAAAGAAGTGTCCCAAAAGCAAGACAAATGCCAAAGGACATCTAAAAGACGAAAATGGAAGTGCATACAAAAGAAGACAAACACAGAAGTGCACCAAATGCAGGACAAAGAAGTGCACCAGAATGACCAAAACAGAAGTGCACAAAAAAGAGGACAACAAAAACAGAAGTGCACACAAAAGAGGACAAATGTAGAGTGTACCATAAAGAGGAAAAACACTGAAAGTGCACCAAAAGGACAAACGCCCAAAGTGCACCAAACGAGGATGAACACAAAAGTGCACCAAAAGAGGAAAAACACTATAAAAGTAAGTGCACCAACAGTACAAACACCAAAAGTGCACTGAAAGGACAAACACCTGAAGTGCTCCAAAAAGAGGACAAACACCAAAGTGCACCAAAAAGAGGATGAACACAGAAGTGCATCAAAAAGAGGATAAACACCAGAAATGCACCAAAAATAGGACAAACACAGAAGTGCACCAAAAAGAGGACAAACACAGAAATGCACCAAAAAGGGGACAAACACAGAAGTGCACCAAAAGGAAGACAAACACAGAAGTGCACCAAAAAGAGGACAAACACCAGAAGTGCACCAAAAAGAGGACAAACACAGAAGTGCACCAAAAAGAGGACAGACACAGAAGTGCACCAAAGGGACAAACACAAAAGTGCCCCAAGAAAATAAGCACAGAAGTGCACTAAAAGCAGGACAAACACAGAGGTGCATCAAAAAGAACATGCACACAAACGTGCACCAAGCCCAAAAGAGGACAAACACGAAAGTGCCCCCAAAATACAGAAGTGCACCCAAAACAGGACAAATACAGAAGTGCACCAGAAAGGGGAAAACATAAATAGTGCATCAAAAGCAAGATGAACACAAAAGGGCACTAAATATGATTCACGATTTTCTCTGGTTGTGGGCACCCTGCCTGCTGAATGCGTAAATAACAGCAGTTAGGCATGAGTATCATGTATCCTGGCTCCATCATTACTTCGCACGTAAATCAGTGCAGCTGTTACGCATACATGCTTGTAGAGACAGCTCCAGCGTGAGCACGTGCAGTCTGTAGTTGGGGAAACTGGACAAAGGTGAATGACCGCGGCAGTCACATGTTGTGTGGTGTGTGGTCTTTCAGCCACTGCCAGCGGAGGGGAGAGCTATGTCCAGCCGCCACCTCTTGCATACAAGAAATGGGCGCTCAATGACCAGGAGCGCATCAGCGACCTCGTCAGCTGTGGTCAGTGCATCTTTTCTCTCCTCCGCCACATCCACTGTTATCCACCTTTTGCTTTTTCTGTTTCTCCTTTTCTCTTCTTTTGTGTGTGTGTGTGTGTGTGTGTGTAAGAGAGAGTGTGTGTGTAAGAGAGAAAGAGAGAGAGAGAGAGAGTGTGTGTGTGTGTGTGCATGCTTGTGCAAAGGTTTTTGTCTGTCTACATGTAAACACTGTAATTCTGTGCCCACCTATTAAAACATACACCAGATTTGTTAACCTTCCTTGTACATCACCTGCAAAACCACCCATGGTTTTTATATCTAGGCATTTTAAAACCTCCCATGCCTTTTTTATAAGGCATTTTATTGACTGTTCCTAGCTGCATGCTATGGGTACAGAACACATACACTGCTGTATACAGCTGAGACCATGCATAATGCATAGAGTAAGATAGTTTTGCACCCACGGCGTGCAGGATACAAGCATGGGTAGAGCTGCACCCAGAATGTACAGCGTGCAAGGTTCCTTCTTTGAGAGTATGGGTAGTTTTGCAACCCACGACATACACAGAGGGTTATATGGTAATTTTGTTATTTGCTTATTTATCAGCAAATTTGTACCACTCCTGGTGGGCACATGCCCACACTTGTTGACAGAGTCATTAAGTTTTGTATCAGCACTGTAAAGATTGACTGAAGATTGTTAATGAAAATGTGTCATTGTTTTAATGTGTTGTTTTTGTTTTACCCACAACATCTGAAGAAGGCTAAGGAGCATGTCAGTATGCTTATATACTTTGGGACTTGTTTTATACAAGAAACCAGTCAGTTTGGAAGCCCCCATTATTTGTGTATCTATGTGGCTAACGGGAACATTAAAATGCAAGCACTAACCAACCATGTGATTTTACCTGCAGGTGTGACCTGTCCAAGTTCATTTGACCAGTTGAGGAATGCCTCGATGCTGGGTGGTTTTGGCGCTGTGCCCCGCACCAGCCCACCTGCTGCCTCTGTCTACATCACCTCTGGCACAGGGCCGTATGTGGCCTTCTTTTATGCCATTGAGGTACGTTTGTGTTTCACACTCTTGGCTGGTGATGTGTGTGTAGGTTGTTAAAGCTGTCCTGTCTTTCCATGTTTGGTGCAGGGAGTAAAGTATCTCCAAACTTCTTCTTTTTTTTTCATCACGGTCAGATTGATTTTTTGTTTCTGAAAATGAGCCTTTGGTTTTCCTCTCATGGTATACTTAGATTATCAAGACTCCATTTGCTTTTGCTTGTCTAATGTTGATATAATTACGCTTGCTTTAATGCTGCTGATTATAATTGTCGTTGTTCAGGGAAGCATGCAGCCGATCCTGTCTGAAGTGGCAATGGCAATGGCTCACAAACTGAAGTCAGCTCTCCTGTCAGCAGCCAGGTTTGTTCGTTTTGCTGTTCGCAGGTTGTTGCTGTTGGTGTATGTGTGTGTGTATACACATGTGTGTGTTTGTGTGCATGTATGCATGCATGCGTGTGTGTGTGTATGTGTGTATACACACAGACGTGTTCTTGTTTTTCACACGCATCATGTGAACACTTTCCATGCTTGCGCCAGTCCATCCTTCCACACGAATGTACCTCTCTGTCTGCACACTGTCCAGCTGTCATTCCTGGCTGTGCTGTGCACTGTTTCAGTGGGTGGCTGAGCTTTGGGGGCAAGCAGA
Organism: Alviniconcha marisindica; assembly: GCA_018857735.1. Taxonomy (NCBI): domain Eukaryota; kingdom Metazoa; phylum Mollusca; class Gastropoda; family Provannidae; genus Alviniconcha; species Alviniconcha marisindica. The sequence goes on from JABMCL010000871.1 coordinate 545,372, forward strand.
AGGAAGAGGCCAAAGAGAAACTGCCGAAGATTGAACCTGCTGCTCCCCTGCCTTTCAGGTTGGTTGCTGCGCTCGTTGCGTTCCTTGTGTGTGTGTGTGCGCGTGTGCGGGCGTGCATGCAGGTGTGCATATGCTATCTTTCAAACATATTTCAAACATAAATGCACAGACAATGAAATACATATGTACACTTGGAATGGATAAAGATGCATGGAGCTGAAAATATGGCAGGTCTACAATTTTTGGAAAAATATATTTATAACATATATATAAAATATATGTTATACATATATTTTATATATATGTTATAAATATATTTTTCATATATTTTATATATATATGTTATAAATATATTTTTCAAAAAATTGTAGACCTGCCATATTTTCAGTTCCATGCATCTTTATCCATTCCAAGTCTCCCGGGCGTTTGCTGCCCATTTTAACCTGTGCATATTTAGCTTTGTATAGTCAGAATGCTTGTGTGTGTCGGTGCCTCTGTGTGTGTGTGTGTGTGTGCACGCGTGTGTGTGTGGGTGTGTGTATGTATGTGTGCGCTTAGAATAGTCTCTAGGGACAAGCTTTTGCACTTTAAAAATACTTTTATTATTATTATTATTATCTTACATTGTTATTAACTTGTTTTAGCTATAACTGTAATTTGTTTAACACTTTTTTTTTCTTCTTTTTTTTCCTGAACAATTTTGTTCATTTACTTTTTACATTGATGGTATTTTTCAAAGCAAATTTCCTTTTAAGGACAATAAAGTATTATTCCTTCAAGGAGCTAGCCTTGTCAGAGCCCTTAATTTATTAGATATTCTGCTGCCTTACCTGCTGGTTGTATGCTTAAAAGTGCATGTATAATTGAGTGATGTATGCACTGTATGATGTGTGCATCTGGTGCTGTGAACACACAGGTTTTGTGTGGGCCTTTTTATGCTTCATGCATACATTTTCACTCATTCATTCATGCTGCGTTTATGTATATAAATGATGCCTTGTACATTTTTGTTTTTAATTATGATTCACCAGTAGTTACCAATGACTGGTTGTTACAAACTAGACTACAATCCTTGTAAAATAAAGTTTTTGAGTCCAAATTGAATCAAAAGTAACTTCTCGCTTCCTTCACACCCAGTGTTATTGGTATACGTGCACAAACAAGCATTCTGCCCGCATTTGTGGACATTACTTAGCAAGTCAACGAGCAGCCAAAGTTTTCTTGGGTGTGGGAAAGTGGCCAAGCCTGCATTACACAGGCCGAAATGTGATAATGTTTTATTGTTTAAGGAATTTTGTTTTATTGTAATTTATTGAATGTTTTAAGTTACTGGTGAGCCAGAAGAATAATGTGTGTGTGTGTTTGTATGTAGGTGGGTGGGTGCGTGCATGTTTTCGTGCGTGCGTGTGTGTGTGTGTGTGTGTGTGTGTACATTGTTATTGTTAAGTATTCCTTGTATTTGAGCGGTTTTTAGCTCCATGTTTTGTTGAGTTGTTGATGTTTTATTGTTAACTGTATTGAATGTTTTTATGTAAATGACGAGCCAGAAAGCAAATTTCTCTACACAGAGACAATAAAGTTGTATTGTATTGTATTGTATTGTATAACACATGTCTGCTACTCCACTGCTCATGGATGCATACATGTACACATGCACATGATTGCATGCTCATGCATGAATGCTGCCTGTGTGCGCACAAGTCATGAATATAATAGTAATAATAGGGAATTTATAGAGCACTTTCAGAGACTTAAAGTGCTTTACAACTTAAAAACATGCAACTCACAAATACCCATATATATACAAATCAATGGTATATAAACAAAGCATACATAAATTAATAAACTTTTTCATACAAAGCATGGTAAAATATGCACACACACATGATCGTGTGCACTCACACATTCACACACATACGTAGGGTTGCATGCACACACAAATATGAATCTTGTGATGGATGACCAGTTTTAGTCCGTGGCAGTGGCCATGTGGGTAGGGCAGTGATGTGCACGGTGTTGGTGGCTGTGCAGGTTTGGTTTGCCGGACAAGAGACGGACTGCAGACAGCATAGTTCTGTCTCCCTGCTACAACTACATCGCCACCACCGACAGCTTCGGTCGCGTCACCCTCGTTGATGTGCAGAGAGGTGTGGCGGTCCGCATGTGGAAAGGTGAGAATGCTAGAAGCATTTTTGAGGGCATTTATTCACTGTGCATTGTGATGGCACATGTTTCATGCAGGACCCCCCCACCCCCACCCCACAGAAGCATTGAATACTTTTTATGCTATGTGACATCATAATTTGTTGCTGCTTGTGTTTTTTATTGATAGGCCATAGGGTGATTTTTGTTGTTGTCTTTTTTGTTTGTTTTGTTTTTTGTTGCTGTTTGTTTTTTCTTTTTAGGGGATGGGTGGGTTTTTTTAAATCTCGTTCCAGACTGCAAAATCAGCAGGAAAAATTCCTGTGCTTCTGCTATGATGAGCTAGCTGTGGTATAAAGGGTACTAAGGCACCACCTGTTGCTAGGTTTCAAAAGCAGGCAGAAAATCCTCCGGCCCTGGTTCAGCGAGCGCCTCACACAAACCCATGTCACTGATCTTTCTGACTGTAGCATGCAATTTTCTGCAGCTGCTGTAACATGGACTGGTTTCCTGGCAGGTTACAGAGACGCGCAGATAGGCTGGGTGCAGGTCAGAGAGGATGAAGGAAGCCGACGGAACAGCCCCAGCGACTCTCGAGTGGCTCAGTTTCTGATCATTTACGCTCCGCGTCGGGGCATCCTGGAGGTTTGGACCGCAGTGCACGGCCCCAGGGTGGCCGCATTCAACGTCAGCAAGCATTGCATCCTGGTGTGTCCGTCCTACGGCCTCCTGGGATTGAACAACGTCACGTGCCGCGGGGTCAGGTCGAGAGCTTTTCAGTGCGCACTTGTCGATCCGGAGGGGTCTGTGAAAACGCTGGACATTCCTTTTCACTTGTCCCTCAGGTGGGTTTGACAAGTCGCTGTTCAGTCTGTGTCTGTGCGAGTTGGTATAATGTGTGTGAGCTCAGGAATGTTCTGTATGTGCTGCTTTCTGCCTCTTGGAAAGTAGATTGGTCTTATTCTGTGTAGAAAGATTTAAGGCTTGTGTGTGGTCTTTGTAACTACAACAAATATGGAATTAATAATAAGAAATCTACTTTTAAAATACCGTTTAATGTTCAATGTGACAGCTTTCAGTTTAAAAAAAATTCATTAACCGTTGAAGGTTGTTCTTTTTTCTCTCTTTCTTTTGGTTGCTCCATGAGATATAGATGTCTGATTGCGCCGTGAAAGTTAAAACACATCATTTTTGTGCATCGTCACTTTCGTTGATGAAACAGCAAAGCTGACTAAAGGTTGATGCATGTTACAGCGACAAGAGCAGCAAAAGAGCCAGAGATCTGCACTTGCTGAAGAAGCTGAAAACTGCATTGAAGGAAGCATCTACTGAGACAGGTGGGTTTGATAGACTGGCAAAATAGGACAGCATTTTTTGTTGTTGTTTTATATGAGAGAGGGGCTGTTGGTGAGAAATGGGTGCATGTTGATGTTGCGTGTGCTTTTGATGTCATTTGTTTTTGCTCGTTTATGAAGTGTGCGGCATATTTTGCCTCATAGGTACAGTGTGTGGGAGACTTCCTCTTTGATGCGTGCGCAAATCCCTCAATGGATCCTACCCATTTTGTTTGTTTGTTCATTTATTTCTTGTACGTGCCTGTGGCTTAGTTGAGAAATGGCGCTCTAAGATCCCATTATTGTTATTGTTATTTGCATCGGTGACTTGCATTTTTCATTCAGCCATTTAAAAATGGCTCTGATACCTATAGATAATTTGTTTTCAAGCAATTGTTTACTTTTTTTTTTTATACTTTTTTTTTATTTCTTTTTTTAGAGTGGTTGGCAAACAATTATGAGTTCAGAGAGTTGTTTGATATGGAGAAGAGGCTCACGGGTTGTTAGTGATGAATTCTGTGTCCTGTTTCAGAAAGTCTGCAAAACACAGTGAAGGATATTTTTCTGGACATCCGGATAGCCAGCATCAGTCACCAGGTCAGCTGTTTCATTGGTTGTTCTGTTTTAATGCTGATAATCATAATGGTCAATCTGTTTTAATGTTGATAATCATAATGGTTGATCTGGTTTAATGTTGATAATGGCTAATCCATTTTAATGGATAATCATAATGGTTGATCTGTTTTAACGTTGATATGGCTGATCCATTTTAATGTTGAAAATGGTTGATACTGATAATGGTTGAACCATTTTAATGTTCATAACCGTAATGGTTGATCTGTTTTAATTTTGAGAAATGTTGATCCATTTTAATGTTGATGATGGTTGATCTGTTGTAATGTTGATAACCATAATGGTTGGTCCATTTTGATGTTGATCATGATTGATCTTTTTTAATGTTGATAAATATAATGGTTGATCAGTTTTGATGTTGATGATGGTTGATTCATTTGAATGTTTTAACCATAATGTTTGATCCATTTTGTCGTTGTTAATGGTTGATCTATTTTTTTGATAACCATAATGGTTGATCAGTTTTAATGTTGACAATGGTTGATCCATTTTAATGTTGATAATAGTCGATCCATTTTAATGTTAATAACGGTTGATCCATTTTAGTGTTGTTTATTCCTTGGTGTGCTTGTGTGTTTACTACAGATTCAGACTTCATTCTGTCCTTCTGTCATTGTGTTGCCAGGCTTTGGAGCGTATCCTAAGCACACGTTACCTGTCGGTCAGTTTCATGCAGGATGTTGTCCAAGCATGCATTGCTCACCTGTCATCCAAAGGTAAAGAGAAAGGAAAGGATTTAGGGGAGGATGAAAAAGGATGAGTAGGAGGAGGAAAAAGGAGGAGTAGGAGGAGGAAAAAGGAAAAGAGAGGATGAGTAGGAGGAGGAATGAGTAGGAGGAGGAAAAAGAATGAGTAGGAGGAGGAAAAAGGAGGAGTGGAGGCAGTTTGCTTATGAACATTGAAAAAGATATGGAGTGTGGAGTGAGATAAAGGCCCCAATCCACTTTCAAGCAATGGTAGACTAAGTAAGTAAGTAAGTAAACATGGTGCTTAACGTCCGCAGAAACCATAAGGCTTATTAGGGACGGGAAGCAGTGGTGTTACTAGATGCCGGTACTTATACCATGAAATGCCATGGGAATAGACAGACTTTCACACCACCAGCAAGCAGTTTCTGGTATCAGATTGAAATCCAGCTTGTGCTGTTTGGATCTAAGACAAGCCATTCACTGGTCAATTAATTACAGTGTGTGCTGTAGCATGAAATCTGATCCAAAGAAAATGACAGTTTGGCTTGAAACACTTGCTGTACACATAGTCATGAAACACTGATCCTTGAAACACTTGCTGTACACATAGTCATGAAACACTGATCCTTGAAACACTTGCTGTACCCATAGTCATGAAACACTGATCCTTGAAACACTTGCTGTACACATAGTCATGAAACACTGATCCTTGAAACACTTGCTGTACCCATAGTCATGAAACACTGATCCTTCAAACACTTGCTGTACACATAGTCATGAAACACTGATCCTTGAAACACTTGCTGTATACATAGTCATGAAACACTGATCCTTGAAACACTTGCTGTACACATAGTCATGAAACATTGATCCTTGAAACACTTGCTACATCTGATTTTTAATTCTCAAAATAAAAACAAAAAAGCTTTGATGAACTGATGTTAAATTTCATGCAGTCATGCATATATGGAAGTAATACTGTATTATTCACAGTATTTATATCTATAAAAAAAAAAAAGGCTTTCCGAGTATGGAGGTAATACATAATTGTCATTTTACCTCCATTTGTTATAATGATCATTATTACTGGTGTTGTTAGTATGTAAAACTGAGAAACTTAAAAGCAACTACGACAGCCAAAACAAGTGTGATGCATAGAATTCAAAATAATAACAGCGGTCATTTCTATGGTGCCATATCTCACTGACAAGGGTGAGCACACCGCACTTTAGAAGCTCCACCAAAATGTATACATTAAAACCTCAAAAATAATAATTACATAGTCATAATATTGTAGAAATTCCTTGCACACCCCAAAACTCCTGCAGAGGAGAGAATCTCTGGTTTGATCTTACCCCTGTCACCTTGTGGTCTGTCAGGAGAGGACAGCCTTGACATTGACAGTAAGATGCTGCTGCGCTTCGCTCACATGGAGGCTGGCCTGCTGGACATGTACAGTGTGATCCACAAGCTCTCAACGCAAAGCCCGGAAACCGACCTGGCTGCACAGTCTTCCCAGGCAGAGGTAGAAAGTTTTGTAACGTTTCATTCAGGGGGGGAAAAAGCATGTTAAACAGTGTTGCTTGTGCTTTCTCTCTGTCCGTCTCTCTCACACATGAGACACATGGTAATCATGCATGCATGACGTGGACATGCGCGTGCATGTGTGCACATGTACGCATGCATGAATGCACGCATGCATATATGCGCATGCAACCACATGCATGCGTTTAATAATGCACACATACACATGTACACTCGTGAATTCATGCATGGGTGCTTACATACATGCCTCACACACATGCATACATGCACATGCATTCACACAGACACAGATAACACACACACACACACACACACACACACACACACACACCACACACACACCTGCATGCATGCATACACGCACAAGCATGTGCATGCACACATGCACTCACGCACACACACACACACACACACACACACACACACACACACACACACACACTCTCTCTCTCTGTCTCTCACAAACACACACACACACACACCTACATAATAACACCACCCACACTTGTTCATTCACACTTCAAAATTGTACTTTTAATGTGTTACATATTTTTTTCAACGTTTACATAATTAGGTGGTCTTTAGACATGTAACTTGTTCATGCCTCAATTTAGAAAAAAAAACTTTCTTGCCACATGTGCTGTAAACTTTCTTCTTATCTTTTTTCTTTTTTTTTGTATTTCTTTTTTGGTAAGTACTCTGTATCCACAAAGAAAAAGAAATAATAATAACATTAAGATAAACAAGTCTAGAATCGTTTGACAGACATCACACGTGATTTTTCTG